>JAMPIV010021380.1:0-219141 GCA_024509875.1 Oreohelix idahoensis
GGTAAAGTTTCTTTCTTCTTTCCACTCTGTAAAGTGTCAGTCTGTATGCTCTGTAAGGAAGAGTGGTGTGTTGTTGAGATCAGGCATGCTCCAGTCTACCCAGCTGTAAATGGGTAACTCACCCTAGTCCTGAGTTAGGGAAGGCAAAGGCTCCAGGGGAAGCAGGCCCTAAACTTGGTCACTTCAACCGACGCAGGATGGTGTATGTATGAAGTAGAAGTGTAGAGTGTGATTACCGCGAATGGTGTACTGTTCGTGTGCTGACCAATATAACCACTCATACACTTGTGTCTACAAGGCACCAATGCAGACTGCTGGAATCTTTGTTTACTCAATTTATTCAGACGTACACACTGGGACATACGAGTACATCATGGTATGTTGACATATCAATTTGTAGGTATACATAGCAGATCTGAAGTCATGACACATTCAGAAATAATGGGCAGTACATCAAAAGTTCAATGTCATGATACATTATGGCCGCATCCCCCTATCTGACTAAACGCGTCAGTGAAGGCAGATCGGTAAATAACTAAAGTTACTTGACGTCCATAGTTTGTAGTATATATTATGAAACCACGAAAGGGGGTTTCTAGCAAGATTGAGATCTCCCTGTCACTGTCCGATAATAGGATAAATAATCTGTTCTCTTGGCAGTGATCAAAACATATGATGACCGAAATCTAACATGGCTGCCTCCCTGAGTTGTCGTTCACTCATTCATAGGAAGGAGAATATAAGCCAGAGTTAATTTATAATGGGTATATAAATGATTTCATAAATGTTTCCATACAGCTCTACGGTGATCAGGTTAATTCACGTAGCCATAACCGCTGTAGGAAAGTCTGTCATCTTCGTCGATACACAACACGACCCTAGCGATACGAAGCACAATGTTCCATCTAGGTCGAATCGACATGAGATCATCAAAATAGGGTCTGGCAATACATGGAGTCCGAATTATACATTGTACCGTACCTTAGGAGAGTCTCTAACATAAACTATAGTAGAGATACCATCTCCTTTAGAAGAAAACCACTTCATGAATCATATTTCCTTAAGAATCTACCAGCCCTTTGAAAAGTGCGTACCCGCCATTATCACGGTACATCGGAACTCATCACGACTTGTCAAGACAACTCATACTTCCGCTAGACCGGAATAACAAGAATCTAGTCCCTCCTACCCATCCAAAATATACAATATAGGACTGATTCTACTTGTACTAATAATATGTAATACATATGAATTCAGGCCATAAACACAATAAGCAAATTAATATATTTTCTGGCCCTAAAAAATAAGTACAAACGTAAGCGCAATATCCTTGCGCCGGATCAATATCCAGAACGATTACTCCTATAATCAAAAGTGTGAATCAAACATGGATTATCTCGCTTTTACCATAGACAGCATTTTCATACACAAATGAATGAATGTCTATATTTTTCCCATATTAAATAGCCATATCGATTTTTGTAATATGTGCGTCAAAATATGCACGCAACAGATTACCACACCCCTCGGGAAAAAAAAATGGTACATTTTTTTTTTTGAAATACATCTAGGAGCAACATACAATAGGCTCACAACGCACCAATACAATGCGCAGATGATAAGCATAAGTTTTATGACCTTAGAGAAAGTACTTCTCTAAGTATAAATATTTCCAGAGAGGTGTCACCAACGCATACTACAATATTAGCAATGACACAATTTCCACATTAGTTTATACATAAATTTCATCTAAGATATCTTAACATCATGATCATCAAAGACGAAAAACATTGAAAGATCAGCGGTGAATAAATATCAATGAACCGCTAAGTAGTGTTACAATCAATATATGATATATTACATATGTGTACACATTTCAACATAGAAACAACTGTATCAAAGTTGTATAACAGTTATGAATCATGTGGGCATCTAGACAAAATATCTGCCATCACATTTTCTGACCCACGGATAGCTCGCACCGAAAAATGAAATGGCTGTAGAGCAATCGCGTATCGCGTTGATCTCGCGCTCTTCAGATTTTTACTCTGAATAGCCGTAAGAGCTTTCTGGTCAGTTTCCACAATGAAATGCGCGCCCAGAAGAAATCTTTGCAGTTTAAGGATTGACCAAACCATAGCCAATAATTCACGGTCTAGGACCGAGTAATTCTTCTCTGCGGCATTTAATTTCCGAGAAATATACATCACAGGATGCAGAGTTCCAGAGTACTCTTGCATTAGTGCAGCTCCAATCCCGGTGGATGAAGCGTCACTACGAAGAATAAATGTCTTATCCTTAGAAGGCAATACTAGGATAGGTGAAGTAGAAAACATAGTTTTAACCTTATCCAAAGAGGATTGACATTCTTGAGTCCAATGGACTACATTAGGAGACCCTTTCTTTAGCAAGGAAGAAAGAGGTGACATAATGGAGGACAGATTCGGGATGAATCGTCCATAAAATTGTATTAGACCTAAGAGACTTCGTACTTGCTTTTTAGTCTTAGGAATAGAAATGTTAAGTATCTTACTTGTATTATGGTCTTCTGTTTTTAGGAACCCATGACCAACACGGTGTCCTAAGAAAGATATTTCGCTAAAACCAATACATGCTTTCGATGGTTTCGCTGTCAGGTTATGCTCGCGTAAGATAGACAATAGTTCATTTATACCATTATAGTGATCGTTCCAAGTATCACTGAAAAGACAGATGTCATCAAGATACGCAATGACATCTGAGCGATGAGATAGGATTCGACGCATCATGCGTACAAATGTTGCAGGGGCGTTCATAAGACCGAAAGGCATGAAATTCCATTGGAATAGACCCCTAGGCGTCGAAAAAGCAGTAAACGGTTTGGCGTGTTCGGATAGTGGAACTTGCCAATATCCCTTAGACAAATCGAGTTTAGTAAAGAAGTGAGAATTCGATAGTCTCGTAAGTAGCTCTTCTAGTAAAGGCATAGGTTCAGCATCGAATTTAGTCACTTGATTCAATTTGCGATAATCCACGCAAAGACGTATGTTATTGTCTTTTTTCCGTACTATAACCATCGGCGAAGAATATGCTGATGTGGATGGTTCAATAATTTTTAACTCTATCATCTCATCTAACTCTTTCTCTACCTGTGCTTGAAAATGTATCGGGATAGGATACGGTCTGACTCTTATAGGACTATGGTCAGTAAGAATAATGTCATGTTGAATGACATCAGTTTGACCAGGAATGTCAGTAAGGACATCCTGAAATTGTTCTAACATAGTAGAAACTTGTTTCTGCTCTCCTGGAGATAATTCTGGAGAAATTGCAACATCTTTCCATGATTCATTAGAGTGAAGAGGAATCATTGGAAAAGGTAAATTTACATCCGAGAAACTCGTTTCCTCATCCTGTATTACTGACAGAGATGAGTACTGTCCATGTTGGACTGGAAAATCGTCCGTTGCCTGGAAAACAGGTTGTAAATAATCAGGACGTTCATGGAATTCCGTGAGCATGTTGATGTGGAAGGTTTTACGCTTCCCGTCAATATCGACGATATAGTCAACATCGGAAACTTTTGATATTATATCGTACGGACCTTTCCAAGAAATGAGAAGTCTATTTTCCCTACAAGGTAGCAAGACAAATGCTTTGTCACCTGGACAAAGTTGACGCAAACATCTCTTTTTATTGGCAAATTCCCTTGCCTTCTGTTTCGCAAATTCAGAAGAAGCAGTTGCCAATTTGCATGCTTCAATAATCTTGTGTCTAAGTGCGATGACATATTCATAAGAGGATTTTGTGTCATCGACAATATTATCAGCAGTTATAAGATCATGAAGTAAGGACATAGGACCTCGCGGTTTCGCGCCAAAGACAAGTTCAAAGGGAGAAAATCCTGTATGTTCGTTGGCGACCTCTCTATATGCAAAGAGAGCCGCGGGTAAAACCCTATCCCAATCCTGAGGATGATCTTCTGTTATCTTACCTAGTAGGTTTTTCAGAGTTCTATTCAAACGTTCCACCATCCCATTGGACATAGGATGATAAATACTACTCAGCGATCTCTCTATCTTCAGAGTCGACATTACTTGAGACATGGTATCCGATATGAGTTGGGTACCATGGTCGGATAATATTTCTGCTGGAAACCCCAGACGAGAAAATATTAACCAAAGAGCATCTGCGACATCAGCAGTAGTTATGCTCTTTAGAGGAACAGCCTCCGGCCAACGTGTGCACATATCAACACACGTCAAAATAAATTGGTGTCCTCTAGCAGACTTTATCTTAAATGGACCAATGATGTCTATCGCCATTTTTTGAAATGGCCGAATGGGAATGTCTGCAGCCTGAATAGGTGCATCATGGCGTGGACCTCTGGATTTAATCTCTTGACATACTTTACAAGATCGACAATAGATTCGTATGTCCTTATTCACAGCAGGCCAAAAGAAAGATTGAAGAACTCTAGCTTTAGTACGGGAAAAACCCATATGTCCAGCACACTGCGAATCATGAGCGTGCTGTAAGATTTTAACTCTCATATTTTTAGGCACAAGGATTTGAGAATGAATGGACTTAGCGGAGTCTTGTACCATACGTACAAGTACGCCATTCTTCATCGTAATCCAAGATTTACGATTTGTATCCTTATTCGGATCACCTTTTGTTGCCAGAGTAAAGAATTTCTTTAGAGTAGGATCATCTTCCTGCTGTTTGATAAAGGAATCGTGGGAAATCTCCAAGGGATCATCTTGGATCTGCGCATCATTATCTTCAGAATGTGAAGATTGTGGCATATTAAGAGCTTGAGCCCTAGTGATTACTGCATTAGCAGATTGCATATTAACATTTTCCCAATTAGAAATTTGCTGTGGAGTGCATTCTTTCACTCCATGAATGCGACCGATGATAAGATCAGCGATCGGATTCGGCAAGAGACATGCTTGCACCTCTCCTGTAAAGAAAGGCGTAGCAATATTGATAATCGCAGTGGAGTACTTCTCCAATGTGCCACCAAATGTTACACATTTGACTATATTGCCTGTAGCTCGAGAAGGATTTACGAGTGATTGCCTCACTCCAATGGTAGTGCACCCCGAATCGAAAAGAATTGATACCGGAGTACCATCTATTAGGCCCCTATTAAAGACAAGAGCACCCCTTCCATTATGCGCAATTGACGCATGGAGAGCGGGAAGCGGGTGACCGCAGCTTAAAGTAGACACTGTGGTTGGATCGAATAATGTTTTGCATTGCGAACACTCAGATGCTCTAGCAAAATCGAAAGCGGAATTTGCTACACTGTTGGAGTCTTTTTTATCATTATTCTGATTATCGGTGTCGTGGAACTCCTGTTGTGCAGAGTTAGCCTGGTAATAAGATTTACCATGTCTTTTGTGTTGTGATCTACCTCGGTTATAATTGTCTCTATAATTATTATTGCCTCTGTTATAACCCCTATTTGGGTTTGAATCATAATATTCATGATCATAATCATCATGCTCATTATATTGAGTATCCCTGTAATATTGTTTCTTTTGTCTCCATGAAGCACTTGGGTAGTTCCTATAGCTACTCCCTTTCCGAGAATTTCTAACATTATGGGTACCCCTCGCGTGTCGAGGACTATCAGCCCGATTCCAGTTCTTCGAAGAAGAACCCTGATTTGAGTGGTTATCTTGGTTTTGATACTTATTCCAATTAACCTTTTTATCAAATTTATTTTTAGCTCCTTGGAATTTGTGTGAGTAATTCTGATTATATTCTGTTGCCGAAGCAACTGGCATACTCTCTTTAATGTTAGAGTTACTAAGAATCATGTCAGGGTGTGCCGTGGCATACTGGTCACAATATTCTTCCATTTGCTTTATTGTACCAGGTTTACGCTCATGTAAGAACTCTAGGAATGATTTATTTACAGAAGACATGACCTTGTCTCTTAGCAATAAATCCGTAAGACCATCAAATGTTTTCTCTGTTTTGGATAATTCAATCCATCGTGAAAGTGTAATTCGTGCTTTTGAGATGAAATCTGAGAATTCTACACCTACCTCAGGTCTCATTGTTTTAAACAAAAGACGGTAACCTTCCTCAGACAGCTGATATCTCTTTATCAAAGCTGCCCTAACAGCATCATAATTATCTTTGTCGGCCTCTTCAACAAAATATAACTTACTCAGAGACTCCCCTTTTAGATTTTCAGACAACTGATTCACATACTGTGATTTGTCAACATTATGAGATCGACAAGCCCGTTCAAATCTAGAAAGCCAAAATGTTATGTCATCACTGGTAGGGTTAAACGCTGGTACCTTGACCTTGTACACAAAGGGTTTACCATTACCACCAGATGCCTGATTAACATTACTCATACATGTCAATTTTAATTTCTCTAATTCAAACTCATGTTCTCTTATTGCTTTTCTCTCTTCAGCTTCTCTATCTAATCTTCTCTGTTCTGCAGCAGCTTCTAATTTTTTCTGTTCTGCAGCAGCAGCAACTTCTAATTTTTTCTGTTCTGCAGCAGCTTCTAATTTTTTCTGTTCTGCAGCAGCTTCTAATTTCTTCTGTTCTGCAGCAACTTCTAATTTTTTCTGTTCTGCAGCAACTTCTAATTTTTTCTGTTCTGCAGCAACTTCTAATTTTTTCTGCTCTGCATCAGCTTCTAATTTCTTCTGTTCTGCCTCAAATCTCCTTTCCTCCACTTGCATCTGCAATTTCTTAAGTTCAGCAGCAGTATCAGCTTCTTTTTCTAATCTTTTTTCTTCAGCTAGAGCTTTCCTTTCTTCTGCAGCAGCTTTTTTTTCTTCTATTTGAAGTTTTCTCTCCTCAGCCGCAGCTTTTTTTTCCTCAGCAGCAGCTTTTCTTTCTTCAACAGCAGCAGCAGTTTTTTTCTCTTCTGCAGCTAATGCTTTGTCATATTGAGCAACAGCCCATTGTTCTAAGTCTTTTCCAGTCTTATCAAGAGATTTTCCTTGTGCAATGAAATAATCTAATGTAGACATATTGTCTTCTTAACTCAGAAACCTGAAAAAGTAAATAAATTACCCCATTTCACTTTAATGGGAGACAAGTCTATACCATAGACTTAGTCTTAGTCCAAACTTGTATGGTTTATAATAACCAATGATAACTTGAGTACCTGTGGACAACAATAACTGTATCTCAAATACTGTGGGAGACAAGCCTTACAAAGGTCTTGTATACCTCAATGTAATCAAAGATCACTTGAGTACCTGTGGAAAAAATATTTCCCTTTACCAATCACTTTGGGAGACAAGCCTTACAAAGGTCTTGTACATTTTGTTTTATAACAATAACAATCATAAAGTACTGATCTGTACTATACTATCAGTGTATACCACTATACGTCATATGTCAACTAAAGACATTACAAAGGACAAACAAGAAAAGACAATATGAACACATTTGCAGAGATCAAATTAAATTAAATAGGAGAAATGAAAAAAATGATCACAGAAACCGTGATGATAACTGCCATAATATAACAAGACAAATAACGCCACAGTGTATAAACATAAGGGTGTAAAAAACTGAAATGAAAGAAAAGATGAGACCTACAATTATACAAACAAATCAAACAAAACTAAGGAACACAAAATTATTACAAAAACAACGAAGAAAAGAACACCTCATCACAACTAACAGAAATAGCAGCAAATTGTTGCTAACAAATTTCCAATTAAGAAAATGTGTACCTATAGAATACTAGTCCAGACCAATGTCACTCGGCATACCTTGTACTAGTCACACAGAACATAAACTAATTTAATACATAACAAATAACATGTAAGCATAAATAGCATATAGCATACAATATAATTTATGTCATGAATGGAATGTGTTGCAGGTATAGTGTTGTAAAGCAGGCACAGTTTATTTTAATACTAATAACTTGCCACTTTATTCAGTAATAGATTTAATTTTAAACTATTACACTGTCAATTTTTCTCTGTTGAGCATATGAAGATCCAACGATGAACTATGCACTTTATGTTCAACAACACTGTGATTCTTCTGTACGTTGAGAAATGTCAACAATACTGCTCCAGATATTTTCTACACTTGATACCACTGTCCTGTGTAATACTGTCTGTACAGCGAAAAACTGTCAACAAGCGCTGACCTAGATACAGCATCCTATCGGTAATACAGGTCAAGCTGACATCGACTGTATAGCTGTCCTACTGGTGTTGATGTGTTCAAACAAATGTTCTTTCAGCTGTAAACTGTGATTCTCAACACAAAACTGCGTAAGCTGGACCCAGGAATCTGGCTCGCCACTGTAAAGTTTCTTTTCTTCTTTCCACTCTGTAAAGTGTCAGTCTGTATGCTCTGTAAGGAAGAGTGGTGTGTTGTTGAGATCAGGCATGCTCCAGTCTACCCAGCTGTAAATGGGTAACTCACCCTAGTCCTGAGTTAGGGAAGGCAAAGGCTCCAGGGGAAGCAGGCCCTAAACTTGGTCACTCCAACCGACGCAGGATGGTGTATGTATGAAGTAGAAGTGTAGAGTGTGATTACCGCGAATGGTGTACTGTTCGTGTGCTGACCAATATAACCACTCATACACTTGTGTCTACAAGGCACCAATGCAGACTGCTGGAATCTTTGTTTACTCAATTTATTCAGACGTACACACTGGGACATACGAGTACATCATGGTATGTTGACATATCAATTTGTAGGTATACATAGCAGATCTGAAGTCATGACACATTCAGAAATAATGGGCAGTACATCAAAAGTTCAATGTCATGATACATTATGGCCGCATTCCCCTATCTGACTAAACGCGTCAGTGAAGGCAGATCGGTAAATAACTAAAGTTACTTGACGTCCATAGTTTGTAGCATATATTATGAAACCACGAAAGAGGGGGTTTCTAGCAAGATTGAGATCTCCCTGTCACTGTCCGATAATAGGATAAATAATCTGTTCTCTTGGCAGTGATCAAAACATATGATGACCGAAATCTAACATGGCTGCCTCCCTGAGTTGTCGTTCACTCATTCATAGGAAGGAGAATATAAGCCAGAGTTAATTTATAATGGGTATATAAATGATTTCATAAATGTTTCCATACAGCTCTACGGTGATCAGGTTAATTCACGTAGCCATAACCGCTGTAGGAAAGTCTGTCATCTTTGTCGATACAAAACACGACCCTAGCGATACGAAGCACAATGTTCCATCTAGGTCGAATCGACATGAGATCATCAAAATAGGGTCTGGCAATACATGGAGTCCGAATTATACATTGTACCGTACCTTAGGAGAGTCTCTAACATAAACTATAGTAGAGATACCATCTCCTTTAGAAGAAAACCACTTCATGAATCATATTTCCTTAAGAATCTACCAGCCCTTTGAAAAATGCGTACCCGCCATTATCACGGTACATCGGAACTCATCACGACTTGTCAAGACAACTCATACTTCCGCTAGACCGGAATAATAAGAATCTAGTCCCGCCTACCCATCCAAAATATACAATATAGGACTGATTCTACTTGTACTAATAATATGTAATACATATGAATTCAGGCCATAAACATAATAAGCAAATTAATATATTTTCTGGCCCTAAAAAATAAGTACAAACGTAAGCGCAATATCCTTGCGCCGGATCAATATCCAGAACGATTACTCCTATAATCAAAAGTGTGAATCAAACATGGATTCTCTCGCTTTTACCATAGACAGCATTTTCATACACAAATGAATGAATGTCTATATTTTTCCCATATTAAATAGCCATATCGATTTTTGTAATATGTGCGTCAAAATATGCACGCAACATTGATCTGCGCCTAAAATGTTGTCTATAGCTGAATAAGTAGGAGATTATTTTGGTTGAGGTGAACGAGATTGAATGCTTGGAAGGATAAATATTTCGTGGATGTTTGGAATGATACATATTTCGTGAATGTTTTAACAGATACATATTTCGTGAATGTTTGAAAGGATTAATATTGGATGTTTAAAATGGTTAATATTTAAAGAATGTATGAAATGATAAATATTTTGTGAATGTTAATGATCAGTATTTCGTGACTGTTTGACAGAATAGATATTTCCTGAATGTTTGAAAGAATAAATATTTCCTAAATGTTTGAAAGAATAAATATTTCCTGAATGTTTGAAAGAATAAATATTTTCTGAATTTCTGAAAGAATAAATATTTCCTGAATGTTTGAAAGAATAAATATTTTGTGAATGTTTGAAAGAATAAATATTTTGATATTTATCTCCCACGTGTCTTGTCTTACGATGATTTAAAGGGGGAGAACTGAATATTGGGGGAGAGCAAAAGACTAAACATTGATGTCTGCTCAACTGCTGCGTCTAACTTTTGGATGCAAAAGAAATGCATAAATGTTTTTTTTTTTCCAACTGAAGTTCAAAATTTTTTTTTCTTTCTTTTCTTTTTTTTTTTTTGTTTTTTTTTTTTGGGGTAACGTGTGCAGCCAAGTTAAATTTATACAAATAAATGGATGACTTCACAAACGGGAAGTTCTTTTTTTTTTTTTTTAAATAAACTTTGAAGAAATGTCGAATATTAAGATAGGTTTATAGTGTTAAACAGTTCAGTTCCCACTATTTCAGCTTCTGAATGTTGATAATATTAAAGCCAATATAATAATAATAATGGCCGTCTACGTCATGTTTTAGAGTTGAGTAGTCTTTTTCTTTCTTTCTTTGTACTGAGACCACCAGGAACTGCAAGATTCAAACAGCCAAGACGTCTGCTAACCAGACTTTCCTCGGTAAAAAGGAAAAGAATCCCGTTACACGTCTATTGAGGCATATTGGGAATATGGTGTTAGGCCCATCAACGTCGGCCGCCTTTAACCTTCCCATAGCTGCTCTGGTACCCAATTCATGAAGCTAGGTCGACCCCGGAGCCTTCGCTGGTATTAAAAACATTCTGTAGACTTTCCTCGGACGACATACTAAGGTCTCAGTAGATCAATCTAGATCGGGCGTTGGCGTAGCTGGCGAGAACTTTTTAGAGCTTTATGCTAGCAGATAGATAATGTTGATATAGATAATTGTTGCAACAGCTTGATCTCCATATAACTGTGCCCAAGCTCGCGCCCTGGAGAGGACACTCCAGCTTCACCCTATAGGTGTCGGCAAAACACGGGAAGTAGCAGTTACCGGTTATAAGCCTTTTGCCCAATTGGCGTAGGGCATGGCGCCAGGGGATACTTCCGACAGTGGGAGAGGTTCTAGGATCTCACTGGACAGCTACCGCCCGCTTCAAACTGGGCAGCCCCCAGTCAATAAGGTGTTGTCCCGCCACTGTCTGCTTTCCCCATTGGGTGCATGGGGATTAGGGTCAAACCCGAACTGCGGACAGAAAATTTTGCACCAAGCAATTATCGAATCGCCTTTATAGACCTCACAAAAGCATTCGACCTGGTTAGTAGGGATGGACTCTTTAAAATCCTCCTGAAAATAGGCTGCCCTTCTAAAATGCTGGAAATGATAAAGTCATTCCATGACGGCATGAAGGGAACAGTCCAATATGCTGGAAGCACGTCACAGCCCTTTGATATACGAAGTGGCGTAAACAAGGCTGTGTTCTGGCTCCGACCCTCTTCGGAATCTTCTTTGCCTTACTCTTGAAACATGCATTCAGAGATGCAACTGAAGGAATATGCCTTCACACTAGGTCAGATTGCCGTCTGTTTAATCTTTCAAGGCTGAAGGCAAAAACAAAAATCAGAAGGGTCACTATAAGAGACTTGTTGTTCGCTGATGATGCTGCAGTCGTCACTCAAAGCCAACAGGAGCTTCAGAGTGATGAATCGCTTCACTAAAGCATGCAAGGACTTTGGCCTCACAATAAGTCTAAAGAAAACGAATGTGCTGAGTCAGGATGTGGGTGCTGCACCAGTTATCACTATCGATAACTATGAATTGGCAGTGGTGCACCACTTCACATACCTAGGGTCTACCATCAATGACAAACTCTCACTGGATACAGAAATCGACAGCCGCATTGGCAAAGCTGCAGCTACCTTTGCTCGCCTCACATCGCGTGTTTGCGGAAACTCTAAACTCACAATGAAGACCAAAGCTGCGGTATATAATGCCTGCGTCACCAGCACACTCCTATATGGCAGCGAGACCTGGACGACCTATGTTAAGCAAGAAAGAAGGCTCAATACCTTCCATTTGCGGTGTCTACGCCGCATCCTCGGCATCTCGTGGAAAGATAAAGTGACAAATGTCGAGGTGTTGTCACGTGCTGGCCTTCAAAGTATGTATACGCTGCTTAGACAGCGCAGACTTCGCTGGCTTGGCCATGTTCGCCGCATGGAAGATGGTCGCATCCCAAAAGTTATCTTCTACGGACAATTAGCAGATGGCAAGAGAACAGTTGGGCGACCACAGCTGAAGTTCAAAGATGTGTGCAAGAGAGATATGAGGGCACTGGACATGGATCCAGCAACATGGGAGGATGAAGCTGCCGATCGCACTAAGCGGCGATGCTATTTACGGCACCACCTCAGATTGGGCGAAGAGAGGCTCACACAAGAAGCAGAGGTGAGGAGAAAACGTCGAAAGGAGCACCAGGAAAATAAGCAGCTGAGGGCTGCCACCTCAGGGGCGCATTCCCATAGTCAGTTATGACTGAAGGGGCTATTATTATTATTATTATTATTATTATTATTATCATAAAGTCGTTTTAAAGTTAAACAAAAACTGGAAGAAGAACATTTTGCCAGTAGCAATATTTTACTCACTGATCTGTTTATGAAGAAGAACATAGATTTACCTGAACACTGTCTGTCAAGTATATTCAGCGGATTTAACCCCCCCCCCCCGCCCCCCCCCCCGCCTTCCCGAAGAAGACCTTACCTCAGTGTTTTGTAGTTTGTGACATTACGGTAAAAGGAAGTTATCTCCACCAGCTGTGCCAATCTTAGAAATTACACCATACCTCACACCTAGCCAAGTGCCTGTGCCATTCTTTAGGAACTTTATCTAATAAACAAACAATACCGTTGTTGCGTGCATATTTTGACGCACATATTACAAAAATCGATATGGCTATTTAATATGGAAAAGATATAGACATTCATTCATTTGTGTATGAAAATGCTGTCTATGGGGAAGGCTAGATAATCCATAATTGTTTTACCCTTTTGATTATAGGAGTAATCGTTCTTGATATTAATTCGGCGCATGGATATGACACCCTTGTCCGTACCTATTTCTTAGGGCCAGAAAATAGATTAATTTGCTTATTATGTTTATGGCCTGAATTCATATGTATTACATATTATTAGTACAAGTAGAATCAGTCCTATATTGTATATTTTGGATGGGTAGGCAGGACTATATTCTTGTTACACCGCTCTAGCGGAAGTAGGAGTTGTCTTGTCTAGTCGTGATGAGTTCCGATGTACCGTGACAATGGCGGGTACGCATTTTTCCAGGGCTGGTATATTCTTCAGTAAAAATGATTTACGAAGTAGTTTTTCTTCTATAGGAGATTGTGTCTCTACTAGAGTTGTGTTAGAGACTTTCCTAATGTACGGTACCATGTATGATTCGGACTCCAGGTAATTCCAGTCCCTGTTTTGATGATCTCAGGTCGGTTAGGCCTAGCGGGAATTTTGTGCTTCGCAACGCTAGGGTCAAATTTGTATCGACGGAGATGACAGGCTCCATACTGTAATTACGTCTACGTGAGGTAACTGGATTACGGTAGATCTGTGTGGAGGAACTTTATGAAATTATGCATATGTATTGCAAATTAACTTTGGCTTATATATATATCCTCCTGTGAGCGAGTGAGCGACAACTCAGGTAGGCGGCCATGTTACATTCCTGTCATCGCATTTTTTGGATCACTGTCTAAAGAACGGGGCATGTATCTTATTATTCGGACAGTGGCAAGGAGATCTCAATTTGGATAGAAACCCCTTATCGTGGTTTCACAATATGATAAACTGTGAATATAAAGCAACTTTAGTTACTTACCGATCCGCCTTCACTGACGCGCTTAGTCAGATAGGGATGCGGCCATTGATGTACTACCTATTATTTATGAATGTGCCATGACATAGGATCTACTATGTATGCCTGCAAATTGATATGTCAACATACCCATGATTTACTCGTTATGTCCCAGTGTGAGCGTCCAAATAAACTGTGTAAACAAAGATTCCAGCAGTCTGCATTGGTGCCTTGTAGACACAAGTGAATGAGTGTTTAGATTGGTCAGAACACGAACAGTACACCATTCGCGTTAAACACACTCTACACTTCTAACCATATATACACCATCCTGCGTCGGTTGAAGTGACCAAGTTTAGGGCCTGCTTCCCTGGAGCCTTAGAGGGAAACTACTGTTTACAGCTGCCTTTGCCTTCCCTAACTTAGGACTAGGGTGAGTTACCCATTTACAGCTGGGTAGACTGGAGCATGCCTGATCTCAACAACTCTGTACACTACAATGGACATATACAGTAGTGGCACCACCAACAACATGTTACAGTGATTGATAGTGGAGCTTTACAGAAGAAAGAGAACACACCACACTTTACAGAAGGTTTACAGTATACAACTGATACTTCTTTACAGACTGACATTTTACAGTGTGTGTGAAAGCAACTTTACAGTGGGAAAGAAATTTTACAACCGTTAAATTTCAACGTCCAGCGATTTCGGGACACTTTGTTAACTTCAACAACCCGCTAATCTGGGGCTGTACACGGAAGAAAATACATTTACCTAAGCCAAGGTTTAGTGCTGTTTTTGGTGTATTTCCTATGAAGTGCCAGAATTCACCATTTGGTAAGTCTGTGTGTGTGACTGTGTGCTGGCCAGCCCAAGCGTGTTTTTTTTTGAATGAAAGGAGATTTAATCTTTTTTACCCTTATAATTAGTTCGACCTAGTATTAAGGCGTACTGTATCCATTGTACGAGATTTCTCATAGCGGGATTTGTTAACTGTGTGCATTCCCCCTCCCGTAAAATTTGTTGAATAAAGGGAAACATTTGAGAACCCTAGCTTTTCCTCTACCCCTTATTACTGTAACCCCTTGTCTCAGAGTAATAAATTTACCGTTGGGTTAAAATGCCTATCTCTGATCATCATCATCACCCCCCCCCCTTTGTCTTTGGGACCGGTTTTTTTCTGTTAGTAAATACAAGCGGGAAAGGTGTAGTGGATACTTCTCCTCTAAAACCCCTTCCCCCATGTCATTTTGTATTTTGTAACCCATGATTTCTGACTGTAAATTGATAATTATTTGTGACTTGATTTTATGATAATAAAGGTATAAAAACTTTATTAGCATTGGTGTCGGCTGGCCCAAACCAAACATTTCCCATATTTGTTATCGTAGTCTGTATTCATGTACGTGGTGCGTCAGAATCACCAAATCGGTGTGTGCGCCTGAGTGTTTGGAACATGCAAACAATTGTTTGTTCTGAAGAGTGGTAGGAATTGTTTGAGACAAATATTGTCGTAATAAGAGACTGTCCTTACTCTTCCCAGCACTTGTGAATCTACTACCTCACTTTCCTAAATCCGTATTCTCACAGAGCCTTCACTATCATTCTACACTCTAAAGGGACCAATATCCATCAGAACTCTCTCAGATAAATTTACGACAATATAAAACAACACTGACAAATTATTCATCATCTACAGGGGCAGATACATTACCTTCTTTATCTTCATCAATATCTAATCAGCGAGGGGTTTTGGTTTAGTTTTAAGGACTATCTTCATTGCACACGGACAACTCCGTCGATGCTCCGATCTCCTCCCTTAGATTACACAAAGAGGATCTCAGCACAGTGCATGAATTCGGTAGCACCGGCGAGAATCCCATTGTGTGTATATAAAAATTACTCATTCTATAAATATTTTTGTGGTAGGTAGGTTTATAATTTTTAAATTTTGCCAAGGCAGCGGCCTGATAGGCCTACTCTTTACGATTTCCAAATGCCGTCGGATTTTTAACGTGCGCAACTTACACACGGACCTCCTATTTTATCGCCTTTATCCGAGAAGGCTAGTCATCCGATGTCACTACCCAGGAGACCAGGGGAGTATGGCATTATTAGGATCACTGGTTCTGAAAAAAAGCGAGGGGTGTCGACCCTAATCTGATACTAATCGGAACATTTGGGCTGTTCTGGTGATGCAGCCATGTTGCCAGACATTTTTCCAATCTTTCCATTATGTTATTGCATATGTAGCAGCTCATAACGATGTGCCTGATTTAATACTACCGGTATGCTTTATATTTTTTTTGTTATCTCTAAAACAAATGGTGCTTTCACATAAATTCAATGCAGTCTTAATCATGGCAGTTGACTGACCACTTTAATAGCGTTTGTTCACGTCCAGGTTTTAATGTAGTATTATAAATCTTGCACGTTTTCCTCACACTATCACTTGCTGCACGCTTAAAAAGTGTAATTAATCTATTAATTTCACTAATAATATTAAGTGACAATTAAAAATTATACAGTATAGCATCTGCCAGTTCAGCCTATATTAAATACACACATATACTAGCATAATGACGCGACACAGAGTACTTAGTTCAAGGTCTGTACAGCGAGAATAAAAACGTGGGAATCAGAGTCACAAGGATGATGCCATCATTTTGCTCTCGCTCTGTCCGCGGTGCGAATATAAAATACTGTAAAAATGTCTAAACACTGGGTGGCGTAACTTCGACTTTGACAAGTAAATAAAATGCCTAAAAATTGGTGCGTGTAAGTTTGAGTTCGCGTAAATGAAACGCGCGTAAACAAAGAACTACCTGTATACTGTTTATTTCTAATTAACCATACTTTATGTACAACTCCGAATTAATCATCATTATCATTTGCCTATTTGGTCCCTGTGGAGGATGAAGCTACCACTACGTTTGGTCTCCTGAGAGGAAGCTTGCAACGAAACAGTCACGTGTTTTTGCAGCTTTGGTTCCTTTAGAATTATGTTTTACATGATGAAGTTGCCAGCCTCATGTATGACCTCAAATCAGCTGCCCTTTATGACAGGCCTTAAGGAGCAGTAGTCTCATTCTTTCATTGTCTCCTCTGAGGCACACAATAGTAGAGCAGAACCCTGGAATTTAATTCATTATTACATTAGATTGGTAGACTACGAAAAGGACTTTAGCACTTGAAACAGGAGAATCACTCTGGAAACTGAAGTACAGAGTGCTCTTGGAGCTAATTAATCTAATTAGGAAAAATATATGGAGACATCCAATGCAGAACTGTCCAAGAAGGACAGTTTAGAGAACCCTTGAATTAAGAGAAGAACTGGGGCACGACAAGGATGTCTGTTATGCCCATTCTCATCTTCAAGGCCGTAGATTGGATTACAAAGATGAAAAATTAATCTCTAAAATGGAATCAGTGGACTCTAACACAACAGCTCAACGATCTAGGTTTTGCCGATGACCTAGCTCGTTCATCCCAAATCTATAACCAGATGAGAGTCAAAATAAGAGTATGAATGAGAGATCACAGCAATTTGATCTGAGCATAGGCAAAGAAAAGACAACGATTATGAAAATAAATACGGCAAATTTTAGTCAAATTGCATCATCAGAAACATTAATAACACTGGCCAACAAAAAAAAGGTTTTTTTCTTTCTCTAACATTTTTATGTTTTTCTGGTCAATTTTAATGCGCTGTTTTTAAATCTGCAAACCGTTTTTCTCTATCAGGTCGGGTTCTCTAGAAATACGCAATTGAAGTTTTTTAACAACGCATACAGTATTACAACATCATTCGTACAAGAAGTATAACAGTTATGTAGGCTTGAATTTCTTTGCAGTCGACTTTCGTCGGTGAATGGCATGTGGTACATCGCGATGAAGCATCCAACAATAATCGGCAAGCATGGTCACACTCCACTGTCCTTGATAACGTGACTCCATTACGGCGATATCTTGATGGAATCGTTCTCCATGTTCATCGCTGACTTCGCCAAGGTTGTCAGGGAAAAGTCAAGATGCAAATCGAGCAAATGGATTTTGAGGGACATGTTACAGCCCATAATTCTGTATGCATCTATGCACTGCTTAACAATATGCACATAGTCGACAGATTTGTGATTTCCCAGAAAGTTATTGACGATCGATTTGAATGCCATCCATGCGCGAAGTTCACTACCATGTAACAAGTTCTCGAATTGTTTGTCTGCAATAACTTTCCTAATCTGAGGTCCTACAAAGATACCTTCCTTTATCTTTGCATCGCTAATTTGCGGAAACTTTTCTCGAAGATAAGTGAAAGCTTTGCTCGTTTTATCTAACGCTTTTACGAAATTCTTCATGAGCCCCAACTTTATATGTAACGGTGGTAAAATGATGCTGTCTTTGTTAACTAATGGCTCGTGTATTACATTTTTATGCCGGAGCTGCATACGATCCCTGATAGGCCACACCTTTCTTGCATAATGTTCCTGTCTGTTGCGGCTGTCCCATTCACATAGGAAGCAACAAAATTTAGTATACCCAGTCTGCATGCCCGTGAGAATTGCAATGACCTTTAGGTCTCCACAAATCCGCCATTGGTAGTCATTGTACTTTATTTTTGCCAAAAGTATAGCCATATTGTCATAAGTTTCTTTCATATGAACAGAGTAGGCGACTGGAATTGATGAAAATAAATTTCCGTTATGCAATAACACGGCTTTTAGACTAGTCTTGGAAGAGTCGATGAAAAGTCGCCATTCGTTGACTATGTGCTCATGACCGAGGTGCACCATTAGACCGTTTACATCTCTGCAATAGCAAATGTCATCATCCATCTCAAAGTATTGAACAAGTTCTCTGTGTCTATGACGAAATTTAGATATTGGAGTATTGGGCGCTAAAAAATTCCATTCTTTGAGTCGCGAACCGAGTAATTCCGCTTGTCCTTTGGTAAGAGCGAGATCACGTATTAGATCTGAAAGTTCTGAATGGTTAATTAAGTGAACACCATCATTCACCGGTATATAATCCGAGTCAGAATTAGTTTCTAAAGCAGGTAAACTATCACTTTCTGATGGTTCATTCACGTCCAACGGATATTGTTCTGGTGGAACTGGGATCGGACACGTGATTGGATCACGAGGCACTGGTTTCGAAAGCGATTCAATATTTGGATAAACCAGACTTTCTAGTTTTAAAAGTGAAACCATGGATATTTGTCAAGCATAAGTAACAATCGTGGGGGCAAGCGTTCCAACATTTCGTTGCCCTCGTCAAGAGCGCTGGCGGTCGCTGTCTCGAGAGACTGCGCGTGGTGATCCCGGTACGACCGGGCCCTCCCTCCCAGTTCATCGGTTAGCGAGGCAGTAGTTTAGCTCCTGTGTCCGTAAATCGCAGCCTTCGGTCGTGATGTTAGCAAGCAGTCGCATCTCCGTATCGTGGCTCGACAACAGTCTCGAAAAACGGCCCCGCTCTCGCAACGAGTCGTGGGCCGGCAGTCAGTAATCTGGTGTCGCTTTCGGCCAGTCCTGTCCGACTAGTCAGTCGGCAGGCGGGGCCAGTGGTTCTCGCAAGAATAAAATCGCCGGGGCCGCCGGGATCCGCTCTGCACAGAGCGCTGTCTCCCTCCCCGCGCAACGCGAGCGACGAAATGCTCTGTTCAGTCAGACAGTTATCTGGTTGATCCTGCCAGTAGTCATATGCTTGTCTTAAAGATTAAGCCATGCATGTCTAAGTTCACACTGTCTCACGGTGAAACCGCGAATGGCTCATTAAATCAGTCGAGGTTCCTTAGATGACACGATCCTACTTGGATAACTGTGGCAATTCTAGAGCTAATACATGCTTACCAAGCTCCGACCCTCGCGGAAAGAGCGCTTTTATTAGTTCAAAACCAATCGTCGTTGCCCTTCGCGGGGCGCGGCGTTCCCACTGGTGACTCTGGATAACTTTGTGCTGATCGCATGGCCTCACGTGCCGGCGACGCATCTTTCAAATGTCTGCCCTATCAAATGTCGATGGTACGTGACATGCCTACCATGTTTGTAACGGGTAACGGGGAATCAGGGTTCGATTCCGGAGAGGGAGCACGAGAAACGGCTACCACATCCAAGGAAGGCAGCAGGCGCGCAACTTACCCACTCCCGGCACGGGGAGGTAGTGACGAAAAATAACAATACGGGACTCTTTCGAGGCCCCGTAATTGGAATGAGTACACTTTAAACCCTTTAACGAGGATCTATTGGAGGGCAAGTCTGGTGCCAGCAGCCGCGGTAATTCCAGCTCCAATAGCGTATATTAAAGTTGTTGCAGTTAAAAAGCTCGTAGTTGGATCTCAGGCGCAGGCGGGCGGTCCGGCTCGCGCCGGTTCACTGCCCGTTGTCTCCTGCCCTACCGTGTGCAGGCTCTCTGCCGCGGGTGCTCTTAAGCGAGCGTCCCAGGTGGCCGGCGCGTTTACGTTGAAAAAATTAAGAGTGTTCAAAGCAGGCCTCGGCTGCCTGAATAATGGTGCATGGAATAATGGAATAGGACCTCGGTTCTATTTTGTTGGTTTTCGGAACTGGAGGTAATGATTAACAGGGACAAACGGGGGCGTTAGAGGTGAAATTCTTGGATCGCCGCAAGACGAGCTACTGCGAAAGCATTTGTCAAGAATGTTTTCATTAATCAAGAACGAAAGTCAGAGGCGCGAAGACGATCAGATACCGTCGTAGTTCTGACCATAAACGATGCCGACTAGCGATCCGCAGGAGTTGCTTCGATGACTCTGCGGGCAGCTTCCGGGAAACCAAAGTGTTTGGGTTCCGGGGGAAGTATGGTTGCAAAGCTGAAACTTAAAGGAATTGACGGAAGGGCACCACCAGGAGTGGAGCCTGCGGCTTAATTTGACTCAACACGGGAAAACTCACCCGGTCCGGACACTGTAAGGATTGACAGATTGATAGCTCTTTCTTGATTCGGTGGGTGGTGGTGCATGGCCGTTCTTAGTTGGTGGAGCGATTTGTCTGGTTAATTCCGATAACACCCTTCAGGCGATCATTGTCCTCTCAAGGCTGTGTGTGGTCCCGGTTGCCGGGTCCTCCCAGCGCAGTGGAGGCAGCAAATGGGTGCTGTGACAGTACCAGATTGCTCTTTTTCGCGGACCTTCGGTCCCGAAAGATTTTTGGCTGGAGACGTCTCGGTAGTGAAGTGGCTTTATAGCGGATGTACACACGAGGGCAAGTTCGGGGCACAGCGGATTGATCAACCGCTTGCTTGTCACATTGATTACGGAAACAACAAGTAATATTCTGTTGTACCAATAAACGCCTTCAGGCGTAACGGAACAACGGATAATTTCTTGTTGCCCTAAGACGCCGCAAGGCGGAATGGCCACTGACTGCTTGGTCGGTCTTTGGCTAAGGATGAAAGAAGAAGAAGAAGATAAGTAACAATCAGTAGCATGATTTGTCAGTTCACGCCATATTACTGGCACTCCAAAAGGCATCGACTTATGCTTCAGCGATTTTCGTAACCAACCTGCCAATGTATTTGCACAAGTCGAACAAACTGCATTTGGCTTCCAAGATTTATTTGCATCATCAACTTTCGAATCGAAATAAAGTTCATATACTTTCTTTAGTAATGGTGTAAAGTTTTTCTGGTGAACACGACTAGTAAAATATCCACACACGTAACAGAACAGATCAGCCGAATTTCTACAACTTCTAGAAGCCATATTTTGCTCAGAATTATTTCAAAATACAGTAACTATTTGAAAAATAGCGTAACATATGTCATGCATCTTTTAGCAGTATAAAAAGTAGAATTATTTTGCATTTATTTATTTTTAATAAGCTATATAGTAAAAATGAAACGGAGCAAATAACGGTTTCCCAAAAATATATTTATTCACAAATATTTAAAGAACCCGATGTGATAGAGATAACGGATTTCAAATTTGAAATCAGCGCAAGAAACTGACCTAAGAACACTTATTCTTATATAAAAAAGAAAAATGTTGTTTGTCAGTGTAATATGTAGACTCTTACATATATACTTGGCACCAATATCGTCAAAGTGGATTGAACGAATGGTGATATCAGAATAAGAATGAGAAAGGCAAGATGCGCTTTCATTCCATTGAGGAATATTACAGAAAATAAAGAAAAAATAAAATATTCTACTCAAATGTTAAGATTATATGGCCATGAAACATACAGAACAACAAAAACGACAATCAAGAAGTTATAGACTTTCAGAAATTAGGGCTTGTGCAGAATGGAAGGCCTGACAGATCACCAATGTAGAACTGAGGCACAGAACCAGACAATAACAAGTGTGGAAAAATCGTTGGCGTTTGGTAAGACAATAATTGAGGAAACTAGATGATAGATTTTTATTTAAGATATGGAAAGACATTGAAAGAGACAGGATGGCTCATGAATTAGTCGTAGACTTATGCTCCTCGGGGAGTTGAGAGGTAATGCTTGATTATCAAAGTCAATGACTGCAGAAAATATGTTTTTGTTAAAACTAATGAAGTTATTGTCAATAAAGGGTGAATGTGTAGAGGGAGATGTGTGCCAGTGTTTCTCCCTGGGTAACATTACCATGCTTAAGAGTATGTGGTACTTGCACCGGCACATATCCGTTTAATTCTGAAATACAAGAGAAGGGGGAACGTACCTTCGTCATAGGTTGTTCCATAATTGAGAGGGAGCTCTGAGCTGACACCAATGGCTCCTTTACATTCTTTGTACTCGTTAGTCACTGGGTCCTTGCATGCAGCATGGCATACTCGCCCACACGAGTCATGAGCTCTGATAATTGCCTTGGTATCTATCCCTGATGGCGAGAAAGAAAGAAGTACTACGTTGTTGTGTTACTATTTCATCATAAGTGACGGCAAAGACCACATCGTAAACATCTAGCCTACGCAATCACCAAATCTCGATATAAGCTGAACAAGAAATGAACGCATATTAGTATTTTAGTATGATCTCTCACATTCTCAGCGGCGTAAAAGGCAGTGATCTGGAAGTGCCATTAAAGCTACCGACTGCATATAACCAGGCCAGTTAAACTTCCACTGAACGCTACCGACTGCTCATAACCAGACCAGTTAAACTTCCACTGAACGCTACCGACTGCTCATAACCAGGCCAGTTAAACTTCCACTGAATGCTACCGACTGCACACGGCCAGGCCAATTAAACTTCAACTGAGCGCTACCGACTACACATTGACCAGGTCAGTTAAACTTCCCCTGAACGCTACCGACTACACATGACCAAGCCAGTTAAACTTCCACTAAACGCTACAGACTGCACATAACCAGGCCAGATAAACTTCCACTGAACGCTACAGACTGCACATAACCAGTCCAGTTAAGCTTCCACTGTGAAATAATTAACAGCCAAGATCATCAATAAAAATAATCATCATGACCGCTCAGCTCCCGTGGAGCATAAGCGTTCATCAAATACTCTCTTACAATCCTATGTCATCTGTTACACCTCATTTCGCACACAGGCGTGCGCTTTATAGTAAGGCATAGCTGTGCGCGAATGAGGATGCACGATAACGCACCAATTCTGACAGCGCACCATTTATTTTAGTTGTGGCATAAGTCAAAAATGCATTGTGACGTAGGCGCTATCTGTTCCTGAAAGCTAACGGCCAACCGTCGTTCTCTTTTGGCTAGTGTCTGTCGAGGTGGAAGGACGCATTATTATGCGCTCCTGATATATGTGTTATAGTCCACAAGTTAGTCGAGGATTTTTAAGACGACTACGCTTTTGATAAACATCAGTGATGAAACGCATTTGACAGAGAGATATTTGAAATGATAAATATAAATTCCGTCGAGATTTACGACGATGTAGATTTAATAGTACGGTATTCGTGGATTCTGATCATTATTACTGTCGTGAAACGACTCTCCCCGACTTCTTTCTTCTGTCTATTATTTTTTTCCTCTACAAATTTCTCCTATCATTTGACAAGAAACCAAAAAGTCTCTCTCTCTCTCTCTCGCTAGTCTAGATTTCACAGTATTTTACTAGCTCAGGTTTCTCACGGTCCAAGTAATAAATTATTCACTTCGCCAGCGAGTCATTCTACTTGAAAGGTGAAAATCAGTCCTACGACTAGACCGGATGTCCCGAACAGGACACTCGTAAATCAAGAAAGGGGCAGAAACCCTGTCTGCCGCTGCAAACACGTACACGGTGGACGCTAGGGCGAGTTGAAACGAAGTTAACTTAATACCCCTGGGACCAGAATAGTATTTGCAACAATGCCACACAAGGCCACCCAAGACACAGCCCATCCCTGCCCGGGAGTCTCATCCTGGAATTGGAGGGAATTTTAAGCACTCTTCTTGTAACCATCATTCGGAGCAGACAGACTCTGGGCCCAAGTGGGCATTTCATGTTGCGAAATAGTTGTAGTGAATTCGTTGAGCGAAGTAAGTAGATCTAATACTGCTGATTTTATAACATGAATAATCATATGTTTATCAACAGCTTGCTATTGCAGTAACTTTTTGTTAATAGTTTGAAATGCATTTCCATTTTAAGTGTCAATAATTGTTATTTGCATCTTTACAGATCCCTCAAACTAATGTATGAGTTGGCTGAGGTCATAGACCTAATTAACTCCTGATCTTTATCTCACAGCCTGGCAGAAATAAGACAGGGTTAAATAATATGATGTTTATTATTGTTGTTACTTTGGAATTTGCATATTGATCCAAGAAAAACAGAAGTGTCTTAGTGGTGCTTCTATTTTCTATTTCTTATAAGGCTTCTGTGTTCTCTGTCAAGACTACAAACTTGATAACAGTGTTCTCAATCACTTCTTCTCACCTTGTCACATAAGGGACATTAATGTGTTTTTCATTATGGAAGGTTCTTTACATGTATTTAATGCAATCCTATGCATATACCATTTTGTATGATTGAAGAACTATTTTATGTATGATTGAAGAACTATTTTATTATCAGTATATGAATGTTATTTGCTACAGGAACCAGGACTTTAAGAATGCTTGCAATTATTTAGCTATTTAATGAATTTACCACTTGACTGACAAAATGTAAGTCAGCAGTTCTCAAGCCTTGAGACCATGACGACCCTTCAAATGATTTACTGCTCGAGTAAGCAAGAATGTAAATCATTGGTTCTCAGACCTTGGCAGCAATGACACCCCACCAAGTTAAAGCAGCATAGGAAACTAGTACCCGGTGGTTCTCAAACCATTGTTGACAGTGACCCCAGAATTAAAATACTGCTCTATGGGCACTAGGTGAACCTGTGGTTCTCAACCATTTGATGACCCCAGCCCCTACCTTACAGTTTGTGAAACTCATTGCCCACATGGGGAAAACCACTGCTGTAAATACGCAGACAGCCAGATAGAGACTGAGAACTCAAGATACGCTATAATGTCAGTTAAGACGTGGTAGTTCATACATTGTTACGGAATGATAGTTAACCTTGTGTTAATGTAATTTCTGATGGACGCTTACCGGCCATCAGACTTAGGAGATGACTGCTCTTGAAACCACTAATGGGATTTCAATTGTTTCCAGTCCACCCAGGTTGCGGTTACGAGGTACTAACCCAGGTTGCGGTTACAAAGCAAAAACTCAGGTTGCGGTTACCCAGTACTAAACCAGGCTGTGGTTACCAGATACCTAAAACAGGTCCAGGGTACAAACCAGGGTACAAGTCCATGGTACCAAAGATTACCCTTACCCACCATACCCTATCAAATAGGTTATCATACCCAACCTTATCCTATCACCCAGTAACCATACCACACATCCCATAAGCAGAAGAGGTATTCAGCAGAGGTGACTTACCCCATCCTTATCTGTGATGTGCACTGAGTCCAGGGAGGCAAACTCTGACACCCTCTGAACCCATTAACTGTTATGAGACCAACCTGCTGGGGCAGACCAAACCAAGAGAGTCCGAACCAAAATCATCCTCCGCAGCTACTACAGTCCTTTCGGAGAGATGAGTATTAACACCTACCAGCAACACTACCATAGAAAAGATCTCTGGTCCAAGTGATGACCAAACTAGTTGTTTTTTTTTTAAAAACAGTAGAGCTAAACTCTTTTTTTTCATATTTATATGTATATAAAGAAATGCAAGATTCTATACCCTTATATCCAATTTAACATAACAGAGTCTGTTGTTATTTTCTTTTGTTAACTTTATTTGGGTTGTATTTGGTTTTAAATATAAATCTACACCCTGGGGGCTCAGCCATAATTCAATTAACTTCTATTGGGTCGGGATATTTTAATTGTGGCTGGACACCAAATCTCTTTCTCAACCTTGTGTGCTTTACACAGTCCTTTTGTAGGATCCCTGAGGAAGAATTTATCGTCCAGAAAATATCCTGTTTAGGTACCAGAATTCTCTTTTAAGTAAATTTCTAGTACACTATTTCCCGAGGAGAGGCAGTTTCTTCAAACTCGGAAGCTATCAATAAGACATTATTATCTTTATTCTTCCATTCCATTCAAGCTGACCTATCTCCTCAAAACTCATCGCGACAACTACATGGCTAGTTTGCCTGTCATTTATGCCTAAGGACGGACCAAGAACTGTGTATGTATCTGAAAACCATCTCATATAATCGTTGTGCTTGAAGATGTGTAGCTATGTACCTTGTGAGTACCGTAATAAGAAAGATTGAATGTATAGCAGCCTGGACTACATTCTTCGACGTTATGTTACGTGTTCGGCTTGTTATATTTTACATTCTATACATTGAACGATGTATAATCGAACCCAAAGCAACATTTAACACCATATAATAATCTGGTGGCCAAACAGCAACACGTATCATTCTTGACGGCCAGTCAACGCGTAATACCATCCTTTCAAGTTCAAGGTCTTTCCAATTCTTCTTCATCCATTTCATGCCTGTCTCCATTTATGTTCTTTATATGTGTGTGTTTTCTTTTTGTTTGCTTGTTTGATGTTGATATTTTTTATTTGGGTCTCCCTCTATATCGTTAACCCTGGGGTTTCTTGAACAGGGATTGCCTTGTAATGCTGACAACAGATTTTCTCATTATTTGCCATATCCAACGACAGCATCTTCTCCTCACATCTTGTTCTACTGGTATTTATCCGGTCCTTCCCATCAGTTCTACATTAGTCATCTTGTCACATCATTTCTATCTCTCTATTCTGTGCCCGTACCCATTTATGAAATGTCTGTATCTTTCTGGTTGTCGTTCTCCATATTTCAGGACGATAAAATAAGACTGATTTGACATTTCAGATGTTTTTTTTCAAGGGTTTTTTTTGGGGGGGAGGGGGGGGGGTGTGGGTAAGAAGAGAGCATAAAACTGAAACAGGATGGGGTTGCCGACCCCATATCCAACCTTTCGTAGTGTTGTAGATTTTTGATAGGGGAATTAAGACATAGATTGGTCCCTTCTGTATAGATTAGAACAGGTGATAGCTCAGTGAGAAGTAATGTAACAGAAATAGATTTTCACGAGTGAGATGGTGGAAACTAGTTAGAGTCTGTCCCTGAAATCAAGAAACTTCTCTCGTTCAGCCTATCTCTACAACAGAACTTAGTTAGTCAGACAGTCTGCTAGAATATATATATATATATATATATATATATATATATATATATATATATATAGATATATATATATATATATATAGATATATAGATAGATAGATAGATAGATAGATATAGCTAGATAGATAGATAGATAGATAGATAGATAGATAGATAGATAGATAGATAGATAGATATCACCACTCACATACACACACACACATAAGTGACGACAGTGAGATGCACAGACGTGAAAACTACATCAATGGATTAGGGATCTTTTGGGACAAGCTGACCGACACACGTAAATAAAGTTTATGTAAATTTTATTTATCATAAGAGACTTTACAACAGCAATAAGTTTGAATATCAAATCAAATACAAATAAACATAGGTTAATGAATTAATTAAAGAGTTAGACTCATATGTGTAATCCTCCCTCCCTCTGTTGAGACAAGATCCCGTTAGAAGAGAAGTTATAAACCCCCAAAAGAGTCAAAAGGTGTTTACGCTATGGTCTAGGATTTTCTCTACAGTAAAGAACAGAGTTTATACGTTAATCTATTCTAAGAGGAACAGTATTAGCAACCAAAACATTGCATTAAAAAAAAGTACAAAGTGGGTGCATGAAATTTAAACGATCGAAGAACCACTCATTCCTGCTTTCTTTCTATCCATACAACAGTGGCCACTGACATTCGTTCTTACCTACAAACTTGATTTCCACCTTCTGGCTCAATCGTTTGGACACACACACACATATAGCACATCCAGAGTTCTTTTGGCAAAGAGAACCCCAGCTCTACAGAGACAGATTAAATCCAATTTTTCCGGGGAGCGTTCTCTTTACAACTATATTTTTTCTGGATTACTGTTTATGTCACTTCAAATCAGCTCAGGTAATATATGTCACCGTGCTCACAGTGTCAGAATCATTGGGGTTTCCAGTACTTAGGAAATGTCAGGTCGGCAACTTCTCTCAGTATAAAAATTCTTGGCCACAACACAAATGATCACACGTCGGAAATGTTAAGGTTATTTATGTCGCCGCAATGGGCCGACTCTTCATTAGATGTTGCAAAATAACTCTGGAACTATATGCCAAGTTACAAAGTCACTTTAAATGTTCGTTGGGTTGGTATTCGGTCTCTCTCTCTCTCTCTCTCTCTCTCTCTCTCTCTCTGGGTGTAAACACAACCTCAGACCAGGTTTACCCTGAAGACCCAAAACTAAGTTTAAAATGTTCTTTAGTATGTTTATTCTCAGGTTTACATGGAAGCCGCTGGTAAGGTTTAGGGTTTGACCCAAATATTGTATAAAGGAAGAGAAAAATACAATGCTTAACCATAATATAGTATTCTCACTCCTATCCTACCTCGCGTAAAATATAATATATTCCCTTCGGTTATTTAAAATTATAAACTACAAGTTCTGCTTGTCTTATCGTTTAAAACTCCCGTGAAATAAATTCTAGTCATTAAAAAAAATCAGTCATCATGAATTAGAAATAAATACATATTTCGTCAATACTCATGATGAATCAGTGCATTTACTTAGTTGGTTAAAATATTCTCTGACTGGTTATTAGCAGTTAATTAAATTTATTATTATAGCTGGAAGGGTTTAGCTAGAAATTAATATTTGTTCTGCTATCTACTTTAACACAGTAAAACTTAGAGAAATACATATCGGACCTATTCTAGTAAATCGTTCTGCACACAATCTAGCAAAATATAATCGGCGGTTTGTTAAAACCTATTTCTATGTGCCACCACTGTAGAAGTCGAGGCCACCACTGTTGCAACAGCTTTTTCTGTGTGGTACTAACAATCAATATAGCCACGAAATGATACCTATGGTAATGTTACCTCTGTAATGTTACAATGGAATATAACTTGGACTGACACTCAAGACAGTACATACGCGAATGAAATAACTTGACAGAAGTCTGGGTCACAGTTCCATACATATAATATCGACAGCATAGTCCTGGACATTAGCAACAATAGTACAAATACTTGCATAATTAGAATATGTAGTACAGTCATCCTAACGTACTGGTAACAACTGCATTCAATGTAAGTGCGGCATTCACTCCTCGCACATAACTCTCTATATGGTCTGTATACAATGTAAGTGCGGCATCCATACCTCGCACATATATCTCCGTGGTCCTACTTTCAATGTAAGTGCGGAATTCACTCCTCGCACATATATCTCTATCTCTGGTCTAATCACCAGGCATCCAAGTTCCTCCAGAACTTAACAGCGTGGGAAAACCACAACGCGCTTACGTAGACCTCCTATTGGCGCGGGAAAGCCAACAACGCGCATTCAAATAATAGCATATAATGGTCCTACCATAGACCTCCTTCTGACACGGGAAAACGACGTGTCTTTTTAATCCAAAGTGCGGCATTCACTCCTGGCACATATATCTATACCTCTGGTCTAATCACCAGGCATCTAAGTTCCTCTTGAACTTTACAGCGCGGGAAACCCACAACGCGCTTGTAAATAATAATATATAAAGGCCTTGTAAATACACCTTATGAGAAACATCATCGCGTCACATCCAATATGTTATAATGAAAATCACATACATTATTCACATACTCTAGAAAACACTGACCGTCTCCCTCGACGGATGGCCACAGACTCCCCTTTAACAACTCAGTATTCTTCTCTGACACGTATGCTAACTTCATTCACTTCGCACGCTTTTCTCATGTCCTGTAAACCTCAATTCACACATGAACGCCCCTGAGTATTCTTCAACCATACTTTACGTCTCTACGTGCTTCTAACAGTGAACTTTTAAATGTCACATTCCAAGCTTGCATACTTTAATAAAAATACACTCTAAACAGAGTTACACCTTTCTCTACCCACACACATGTATATACACGTCATGTATCTCATGACCTTAACCTACTTACTAACAAACTCCAGCCCGTACACCAAAATCCTTAACACCTAACTGTAACTTCGAATATGACTTAACAGTTCACACTGACCCCCGAGGAAAAAAATGATAACATCATTTTTTTTAAACATTACATCAAACCAAAGTGTGAGGTCGGTGAAATATGTCAAGTCATACTACACAACAAAAAAGGGATAGAAATATATTGGTGAACCAAAAGGTTACCTCATCAACAGTGGCACAGGAAAGGTGATGTAGGCTTTGCCTTAGCAATCATACTCTACTGGCAAACCAAACACAATTTCATCGTATACAACATTAAACTGTGTTGGATGCAAATCTAACAATGTGTGCATCAATAATATATTAACTAAATAATACGTGGATTCACCAGATAAAAATACATGGGCGAACTAAAATGTACATCAACATTGTTCATCAAATAATATATATATATATATTATAAGTTAACACTTGCAACTTATTAACTAACACAAATGTTTCATAAATATTAAACAATCTATTCTAAATGTTGCAGTCCATCTGCAAATTCATTTCTTGATTGCTCCAAATCCAGAGTAAAGGACTGATGTCTAAGAAGAAGTATCGGTGAGCAAGCCTGCTGATGACCACCTATCAGCTGCTGTAATGATAGACAATTCCACCAACAACTCCGGTATCTCATGGCATAGCATACTTTCCTATGGATACACAAAATTAGGCAAGAATAAAATCATTTGCCTTGAAAAATTTGTATCACATTATGCCATATCATATACCCTTCTATGTCCACCCCATTCCACTAAACATTCCCAATGGGGTGACAAAATAATCAATTAAGGGATGATATACCCATTTCACATGTCTTCGTGATCATCACCTTAAATACTACACCCTGTACCTCTCAATCAAACTTTACTACTTTAGTTAATGAAATAAGTCAATCTAAAACACCTAGTTTTACTGACTTATACTGTGCACCTGTTGAGTATTTGCTGTTTATAGACACTGTCAAATTTCTAGTCTTGAAAAATATTAAGTCTCCCTAGACAACCGTCTCTTGAAAAGTTATAGCTTTCAGCCTTGTTCTATGCACAGTAACAATTAACCTCTCATGCTGAGTCATAACAAGTAGCAATCTCTTAGCTTTCAGCCTTGTTCTATGCACAGTAACAATTAACCTCTCATGCTGAGTCATAACAAGTAGCAATCTCTTAGCTTTCAATCTAGAATACCTCATCATCATTACCACGATCAGAAAAGTATTTCCAAATAGCACAGTATCTTTAGTAGAGCTGTGGTGAAGTGGGATGTTATAAATACTTATAGGGAACTTAGTGTACTGACTGAGATCAGCTGTGAAGGTATCTATATCTATTAAGAGTAGTGTATTATAGATAACCTTACTTGCTACCACATATCTATATATCTCAGTCAGAATTATTCTGGAATAGTGTGATGCTACGTTATGTGTCTAGGGTATGAGTATGGTGAAGTGTAAGTCACAACAACAGACAGATAAACAATTTAATTTAATCCACTACTCTTGACAACACTGTGACACTCACATACATATAACACTCTACAAAGATATCTTAAAAGAGTCACTGATAAACTTTCAAATAACAATATGTATTCATTACTGGCATGAATGAATATGTGTCCTGATTCAACTACAAGGGAACCAGGAATCACAATCAATTTAAATTACAAGTTATGTACAGAATGTATTTAATATGAATATTGTAGTGACATATATTATTACAAATGTTCTATGTGTGTCAGTTGTGTAGTAGTAAAATGAGGTAATACTGGTTTTGTTTTGTTCAAGCTCTGTTGGTATTTGTCATCATGACTTCAATAGTTTGTCTTTAGGGACTAGTATTGGAGATGTTCACAGTTCCTGATTTTAAGACAAGTAAATTCCCCTCTTAATGTTAATTTTAAAAAGTCATTTCAAGATGAGGGGACATAATGTTGAGCTCAGCTGGCCAATTCGCTTATCTGGCGTGATGGCGGCAGGAAAGGACTCCTCTGCTCGAATTCTCCTCTGGGCTCTGGAGACACCTCACTGATAGCTAAAAAGACCAAGGAGTATGCTGTCCGACTCTGGATTCAGCAAAGCTCTGACCAGGTGCTGCTCAGTACCATCAAGACCACTGTCCCTGAAATCAAGAAGGATGTACCTTCTACTTCATAACTAATTTATATTTTCTTTTTACACTGATCACAATACAGCACAAACATTGCGTTCAGAGCGTTAGGCCAACAGTCAGCTTCATCTGAAATACTTTATTCCAGTATTACCCTCCTTAATGGTTACTACGCCTCTGCACTTCCAGCATTATTTCTTTCTAGTCAATCATCCAGGTGTCAGTGTACTGTTTGGCCATTCCATGCCGTTTTACTTCTCTCCGACACCCTCTGTTCAGGCTGGAGCATTATAGGCTTTACCTCACGTTTGCCACTGAACTACACATATATATACAGGCATAAATCAACAATTCACATTCAATTTTCATTAAAAGATATTGAATGGTTCAAGCTTACCACAATTCATACGAATAAACACAGATACGTTGATTAGCAATGAATTCTGGCACAAACTGGCACAAATTTCCATCTGCTTATGTTCCAGGCTTTTATTTAGCAAAATATATGCTGGCTTCAACGCACTGATGCTTTATCAAGCTATTTAAACAAGTGGTTTCGAACTAACGCACCCAAGTGTGTATATCAGCGAGTCTGACCAATGAGCCCCGTTTCGACAAGTGTTTGAAAAAATGTTACCTTTTCCCGTCTCCCCTAACAACCAAGATAGTATTTATAGCCCGACCAATCGTGGTTAGGCTTTCATTTGTTGCGCTCCAATCAATTTGGAGTTTACATGGTAGGCTATTTCTGTAACGTAAATTTTTTTCAAACACGTTAAAAAAAAATCTTATGAGCAGAAATGATTTTATGCTGTCAGGCACCCCCAATATTTTATTTTGGGTATAATTTATTAATTCCTGGACTATTTGCGTAACGTTTTACATATTATTTGTCAGCAAGCCCTAAGGAACCCAAAAATACAAATTTAAAGGAGCTACGTGGCTGCGTTCAAAATATGCAATTTCTTCTACCTCCTGTTTCGAAGATGTGCTGTCTGGGTACTGTTATGTTTTCAACCGTAAACCCATCTAATGTTATCTTTTCTAATAAGAGTTTTTTATGATTTATAAACCTAACTCTGGGAAAGGGTAGTGTATTTTATCACTGTCCGTCTGAAAAAAAGTTAGTGCATGTAGACTTACACGCGTGATAGTAGTAATTGTGTATCGCGCGACGCGTGTTTAATGTTCGGCTTTCTGCCTCTCCCTTCTCGCTATCCTTTTGTCCATCTGTTCGTTCGTTTTGGTAACGTAATATAATTAATGTTAGGATTAATTTAGGTCATTACGCAGTCTGCCTCTCAATGTTTTTCCAAGAAATACAGCACACGTTTCATTGAAGAAAGCGGGTAATAATACAGTAAGCTTTTACTATCAACGTGAAAGCGTTACAATTTGCAGACGAAGCAGAAAACAAGGGGGATTTCGAGTACATTCTTTGTGACAGCACTGTCATTTTACCATTGCTCTTCTCTTTATTAATTTTATTTGTTAGGCTTCATATTTACCTAATAATTTATATATGTGGATTAGAATATTTCATGACACCTCCCCTCTTAAAACAGACATTATATGTCAGTCCTTTATTCTATATACACATAGAGAAATTTATTATTATTTCTGGGGTTTACGGTGATTCTCATCACACGGATGGCGGCTTAAAAAATCCGCTCCCAGATTGGTTTTTCCAGATATATACTCAATGCTAAAATTATATGGAGCCAGAAGCAAAGACCATCGGAGTAACCTAGAGTTCTCATGCTTAGCCTGTGCTAAAAACGATAAAGGTTTGTGGTCTGTTTGCAACTTAAATGCCTTCCCATATAGATAAATATTGAATTTCTTTATTGCCCATATTACTGCAAGACATTCTTTTTCGCTAGTTGAGTAGTTGATTTCAGCTTTATTCAACTTTCTGCTAGCATATGCCACTGGGCTTAATTCCCCATCCAATGCATCTGATTTCTGTAGTAGAGTTGCACCTAACCCAATATTACTTGCATCCGTCCTTACTATGAATTCTTGACTTAAGTCAGGTAATTTCAAAATGGGTTTACTTGTGAGCTTTTCCTTCAATTCTTGGTAAGTCATTTCACATTGTGGTGTCCATGTAATGCGATCTGGATGTCCTTTACGTGTCAATTCAGTTAACGGTGCACATATGGAATTAAAGTTTTTGATATACTTCTGGTAGAAACCACATAATGAGACAAAGGATCTCACGTCCTTCTTGGTTTGTGGTCTCGGGGCTTTCTGTAGTTTCTCTAAATTCTTTGGGTCAGGGGTCATGTTTCCCTGATAAACTGTGTGTCCCAAAAATTCCAATTCTTTACATCCAACGCAACATTTGGTTGGTCGGGCTGTTAAATTTGCCTCCCTAAGTCGATCAAACAGCATGTTCAGAGAGTCAATGTGTTCCTCAAATGTTTCTGTTGCTATAAGGATATCATCCATAAAATTTGTTATACAGGGATTATTCAGAGGATCCAATAATTTTCTCATCATTCTAGAGAAGACACTAGGCGCATTCTTCAATCCAAATGGCAATCTATTAAACTCATAGTGTCCTTCTGAGGTACTAAAAGCTAGGTATGGTCTAACCTCAGGCTTTACTGGAATCTGATAGTATCCTTTACTCAGATCCACTTTTGAGAAATATTTAGCTTTATTTAGTCTGGCAAACAGCTGATTTGTATCCGGCAATGGATCCACCTGTCCTTCTGTAATAGCATTCAGTCTCCTGTAATCTATACAGAGTCTATGTTCTCCAGAGGGCTTCCTTAAGAGTACAACACCGGAACTATACGAAGACTCACTGTGCGAAATAATTCCTTCCTTCAACAGATAGTCTATCTCTTCCTTCAAAGCTTTTTCCTTAGCAAACGGAATCGAATATGGTTTCATACAGACAGGTGTGGAGTCTATGAGTTTCATATCATATTCCAATAGGTTTGTATGCCCTGGTCGGTCTGTTAACACCTCTGCATGATTATTTAGAACCTGTTGCACTCTCTCTTTCTGAGTTTTCGTTAAATGTGTACTGATTTTCACCTGTGCTGCTGTCTCACAGGGGTGTAATGGATATTCAAATGATGAAAGTGGTTCCTTTTTCATCTCCATGGCGATGGACAAGGTCAACAAGTGTGTCTCTTCCTGATGTTCTCTTTCCAAATATTTCTTCAGGAGATTCACATGATAGATTTTTTCTTTCCCCTTCTTATCTATCTTATAATTTGTTCTAGACACCTTCTCTAGAACTGTATATGGACCCTGCCATCCAATTTGTAACTTATTCTGACTCCCGGGCAAAAGAAGCAGTACTTTCTCTCCCACAGCCAAATTTCTGTCTTTCGCCTTCCTGTTATAATAGGCAGCATGTTTCTTCCTGGCTTGTTTCAAATTTTCATTGGCAAGTTTCCAGCCAGTTTTTAACCGAGTGGTCAGCTCATTCACATATTGGTATGAAGATGTAATGTTTTCCTCTGCCTTTTCATCAGTCCACGTTCTTAACAAAGCTACATATGGACCTTTAATTGTGTGGACCTATTTGTCCATGCACCGGTATGGTCTCTTCCACTCGAAGCTTTATAGTGATGATTTTTCCTCCCAGAATTATCATTCACAAAACGACCGCTACCAATTTTTCTTTTGGGGCTTTCTCCCCACTTAAAATTCTTGATGAGAGATTTCCTCTCTACATCCTCTTCCTCCAGTTTGTTTAAGTCCGATTGAGGGATTTTCGGCTTATCCTGGGGTAAGACATCTTTTTGCACTCTCCGCATAGTGGCCATTGTAAAACAGTTAAGTGAAGCTTGTCCGTGAAAAGGGGCTTCCCATTCCATTTGGTCCACTTTATCAAATCTATTTTTCTTTTTATTATCAGGCCTAATTTTGCCCCGTGGCGTGTCCAGGTCCTGATCCATGTTCCCACTTGTGGGTGTTCCCTCATGTGCTATGCTACACCTTTCTACAAAATTCTCAATGTCCCATCTTGCTTTGGGCCAATAATAATTGTGAGCCACCTTTTGAATGATGGTACCTATCTTCTCATGGTCCCCATCTGGTTTCACATGTAGGCTCCTTATTAATTCTGTCCTATATCTTTTTGGAAGAACCAGCTGTCCGTGACCATTGGATCTAGCTCCAGTCTTCCTATACATCAACTTGTTTTTCATGTAAAAATCTCCCTTGCCTGGAGTTGTATGACAAGTTGACAATTTTCTGAAACAAGGCTTGAGTGTTTTATCCCCAGCCTGTGCCTTCCTCATCTCTTCTGGAGTGGTATCTAACATAATATCCTCCTCCTGTCTTGAGGTCGACCTGACCTGAAGGGTTGCCATATACACAGGTTTCCTTCTGCAACGGTCAGTGTCATGATTGTCCATCTGACAATTCTTACACCACCTTTTTCCTTGGTTGAAAGATTTTCTTTCATCATATTTCCTTTCATCGAATTGTGGGAATTTATTTTTATTTTCATACCGTGGCCTATCAAATTGGTGCTTACCTTTATTTTGATCCCTAGGATCAAATTTATTAAAGTTCTGTGGTGCCCTAAAGTTATCCACCTGTTTCTTTTTATTACCTGTTACCTCTGCTTGAGCTGCTTGATACCTTTCAGCAACATTTAGCAACTCACCCAGCCTCTCTGCACCTTGTTCCATGAGAAACTTTCTCAGGTCTGGAGCCATGGACTCTCTTAGTTGCTCTATAAGGACCATTTCCTTAAGATCTTGGGTTTTCCCCAGAGAAGTCCATTTCTCCAAGTATGTCTCTATTCGTGCAGAGAACTGGTGATAGGTTTCACCTGACAGTAGTTTAGCATTCCTAAATTTTTTCCTATAAAATTCTGCATTCTTTTCATACCTTAACAAAAGAGCCTGCTTTAGCATGTCATAATTTTCCTGATCACCTCTGCTCATTTTTGCAAAAACTTCATAAGCTGCCCCACGAAGTCCCTGAGATAACTTTAAGCTCCACCTTTCTCTCTCTAACCCATACGTGGTAGCTAATAGTTCATACCTATTTATATAGCTCTCAATATCATCGTCTTTCTCAACAAAATGATCTAAATGAAAATTCATAGCTGAGGTTGAGGCTCCTGAGTAACCGTAGCATCAGAGGCAAAGGGACTGGCACCATTTTCAGGAGCATGGCCTTGAAACTCAAACTCCCTTAGTCGTAACTCATGTTCCCTTTGTAATCTCTTCTCCTCCTTTTCTGCTTCCCTCTCTGCAGCTAATCTCTTCTCTTCTCTTTCTGCAGCTAATTTCTTCTCTTCTCTTTCTGCAGCTAATTTCTTCTCTTCTCTTTCTGCAGCTAATTTCTTCTCTTCTCTTTCTGCAGCTAATCTTCTCTTCTTTCAGCCTCTTTCTGCTTCCAATCTTAGCCTCTCAGCCTCAATCTGCAACCTCTTAGTCTCAGCCTCAGCTTCAAATTGTAACTTCTTAATTTCCCTTTCAGCCTCTAACCTTCTTTCGGCTTCTTTTTCTAATCTTCTTTCTTCGCGTTCAATAAATTTGTCACATTCCGTTGTGACATAGGCAACCATAACTTGCCCATCTAATCCTAACTCTTTTGCAGTCTGAACCGCAGCAGATCGAAATTTGGCCAGGTCCGCCATTGTCTATCAGGTAAATTTATACAATGTCTAACCAACAATTCAATTTCTATATATCTAATGGACAACACAGGCACCGTGAGCTCAACCTTATTTAATTCCACCCAAGGATACCTTTTAATTCTTATATTCCCTGAAGTGAATTACCCCCAATATTTTTAATAGTTAAAGATTCAAAATCCCAAGAGCGAGACCCCAATATATGTGGTGAAGTGGGATGTTATAAATATTTATAGGGAACTTAGTGTACTGACTGAGATCAGCTGTGAAGGTATCTATATCTATTAAGAGTAGTGTATTATAGATAACCTTACTTGCTACCACATATCTATATATCTCAGTCAGAATTATTCTGGAATAGTGTGATGCTACGTTATGTGTCTAGGGTATGTGTATGATGAAGTGTAAGTCACAACAACAGACAGATAAACAATTTAATTTAATCCACTACTCTTGACAACACTGTGACACTCACATACATATAACACTCTACAAAGATATCTTAAAAGAGTCACTGATAACTTTCAAATAACAATATGTATTCATTACTGGCATGAATGAATATGTGTCCTGATTCAACTACAAGGGAACCAGGAATCACAATCAATTTAAATTACAAGTTATGTACAGAATGTATTTAATATGAATATTGTAGTGACATATATTATTACAAATGTTCTATGTGTGTCAGTTGTGTAGTAGTAAAATGAGGTAATACTGGTTTTGTTTTGTTCAAGCTCTGTTGGTATTTGTCATCATGACTTCAATAGTTTGTCTTTAGGGACTAGTATTGGAGATGTTCACAGTTCCTGATTTTAAGACAAGTAAATTCCCCTCTTAATGTTAATTTTACAAAGTCATTTCAAGATGAGGGGACATAATGTTGAGCTCAGCTGGCCAATTCGCTTATCTGGCGTGATGGCGGCAGGAAAGGACTCCTCTGCTCGAATTCTCCTCTGGGCTCTGGAGACACCTCACTGATAGCTAAAAAGACCAAGGAGTATGCTGTCCGACTCTGGATTCAGCAAAGCTCTGACCAGGTGCTGCTCAGTACCATCAAGACCACTGTCCCTGAAATCAAGAAGGATGTACCTTCTACTTCATAACTAATTTATATTCTCTTTTTACACTGATCACAATACAGCACAAACATTGCGTTCAGAGCGTTAGGCCAACAGTCAGCTTCATTTGAAATACTTTATTCCAGTATTACCCTTCTTAATGGTTACTACGCCTCTGCACTTCCAGCATTATTTCTTTCTAGTCCATCATCCAGGTGTCAGTGTACTATTTGGCCATTCCATGCCGTTTTACTTCTCTCCGACACCCTCTGTTCAGGCTGGAGCATTATAGGCTTTACCTCACGTTTGCCACTGAACTACACATATATATACAGGCATAAATCAACAATTCACATTCAATTTTCATTAAAAGATATTGAATGGTTCAAGCTTACCACAATTCATACGAATAAACACAGATACGTTGATTAGCAATGAATTCTGGCACAAACTGGCACAAATTCCCATCTGCTTATCTTCCAGGCTTTTATTTAGCAAAATATATGCTGGCTTCAACGCACTGATGCTTTATCAAGCTATTTTAAACAAGTGGTTTCGAACTAACGCTCCCAAGTGTGTATATCAGCGAGACTGGCCAATGAGCCACGTTTCGACAAGTGTTTGAAAAAATGTTACCTTTCCCCGTTTCCCCTAACAACCAAGATAGTATTTATAGCCCGACCACTCGTGGTTAGGCTTTCATTTGTTGCGCTCCAATCAATTTGGAGTTTACATGGTAGGCTATTTCTGTAACGTAAATTTTTTTCAAACACGTTAAAAAAAAATCTTATGAGCAGAAATGATTTTATGCTGTCAGGCACCCCCAATATTTTATTTTGGGTATAATTTATTAATTCCTGGACTATTTGCGTAACGTTTTACATATTATTTGTCAGCAAGCCCTAAGGAACCCAAAAATACAAATTTAAAGGAGCTACGTGGCTGCGTTCAAAATATGCAATTTCTTCTACCTCCTGTTTCGAAGATGTGCTGTCTGGGTACTGTTATGTTTTCAACCGTAAACCCATCTAATGTTATCTTTTCTAATAAGAGTTTTTTATGATTTATAAACCTAACTCTGGGAAAGGGTAGTGTATTTTATCACTGTCCGTCTGAAAAAGTTAGTGCTTGTAGACTTACACGCGTGATAGTAGTAATTGTGTATCGCGCGACGCGTGTTTAATGTTCGGCTTTCTGCCTCTCCCTTCTCGCTATCCTTTTGTCCATCTGTTCGTTCGTTTTGGTAACGTAATGTAGAAAAAGACATGAATGGATTAATTTAGGTCATTACGCAGTCTGCCTCTCAATGTTTTTCCAAGAAATACAGCACACGTTTCATTGAAGAAAGCGGGTAATAATACAGTAAGCTTTTACTATCAACGTGAAAGCGTTACAATTTGCAGACGAAGCAGAAAACAAGGGGGATTTCGAGTACATTCCTTGTGACAGCACTGTCATTTTACCATTGCTCTTCTCTTTATTAATTTTATTTGTTAGGCTTCATATTTACCTAATAATTTATATATGTGGATTAGAATATTTCATGACAAGAGCAAACAGATCACTTATGTCCCACTTATCTGGTGGTAACTTTTTGATGGCGTTGAATATTAACAACTTCAATGGTTCTTTACCTTTATCTACGTATCTGTTTTTTAAATTGAAAGATAATATTAACTCTAACTGGTCTGTAACTCCAACACAATTTCCTTTCAGACCATCCATCACAGTCTTCCACACTTCCTTCCTTGAATTTTCAGTCTCTTCAAGTACTACTTTCTTGGCAACAGATGTAGCATCCTTCATCTTCACCCTCCTATACTGCATTTGAGCATCTAAAGGTTCCTTCTTCCAATCTGATTGATCTGTAACAAGCGCAGCCTCATGTCTCTCCTCTGTAGACGTAGCTTGATCTTTCAATGCTTCAGCTTGCTGCTGTAATCTTTGTTTAGCTGCCTTAAATTGCTCTTCTAGTGCTTCAAATTTAACAAAGTAACTCTCTTCTAAAGCATTACCTTTCTCCTTCCACCGAGATGACAGGACCCTGCAATGTTCCTCTTTAACTCGAGTATTACCTTTATACTCTGCTAATATCCTGTTCCTATCCACCTTGAATTCATCATTTAATTTTTGAATACCATCTTTGTATTCCTTTTCTAATAACTGCTCAACAGTCTTGAATCTTCCTTCTAATATTGTACACTTTTCATCGAAGGTTCCCTCTTCTTGGATCAATTTGTCTATCTTTAACTGATCCTTGTCACACCAAAAACCCATTTTTGGTAACAACACTTCTTGAGGTGCATGGTATGTTTCATCATGCACTGGACTTGTCATTGTCTCATAGGCTTTTGTAGACATTGCATTCTTACTAACACTTATTGATCTTCTTTCCATAGAACATAAGTTAGTTTTACTCCTAACTGACTCATCATTGATGATAATCTTTTGTGGTTCATCCACATTCAGTTTGGATATTTTCCCAAATGAGACTGAACAGTCTTCACAACAATTATCTGTTTGTACAGTGACTCCTTTCTTCTCAGTTTGAACAGAAACATTCCTAGTTTCATTTTTCACCATATCCTCTGCTATATTAGCTTTCCTCTTTAGATTCAGTTTTGGTTTCTTGCTATCATCCAATACTGGTAATGCAATTCCAGTTGTAACTTCTCTTATTTCCTTAATCTCTATCAGATATACCTTTGCTCTCTGTGGCTTGTATTTATCATCCACTTTTACCATAGTGTTAAACAATTCGTAAGACTCACAATCTCTGATAGCCAAAATAAAGTCTCTTAAGGCTATTCTTTTCTTTCTGTTTCTAATTGTTCTTGAACAGTCTGCCATGACTATAGATTTACAGACTAGATTCCCAAAATAAGAAAGTATATTCACTACAATACTAAATTATCAGTATTAATATACCTCTACTTAGGTACTACAATAACATAGTAACAAATCACCAATAATTCTAAAGATAATACACACAAGTAACCCTAAAATCAGTCACTTATAATAATCAGATCCACCTATGTCTAGACTAAGACATGTGTAGCTGAACACACTAATCCTCAATATACTCTGACTCTCGTATCTACAATGCTTAGATTCCAACACAGTAATCATACAAACTATTTGTAACTAATAACCAGGACCAAAACACAGTGAATGATGATAATAATGAAATACACCGCTAACACAACAACTATAAACAAACGAACCACAACCGACAGGTGGGGGATAATACACACCTGCAATACAAACGACAACAATAGAACTTTGAAATGAACTTATTTACAAGATAGTAGAAAATAAACGCAAGAAAACTACAAGTAAACATGACAAAAGAAACTAAATTATGTAACAATGATTACACAAACCAAACTATAACAGCTAACACCAATAAATGTCAAAGAATTCCACGGGCATTAGCTACCGAGTCTCTCCAAGACTCTGGAATTAATTTTACAAAAAAAAAAAAACCTACAGAATAGATTAATACCAATTCCTTCTAATGAAGAACAAAGTATTAATAATATATAAACAAGTAACACAAATATAAAACGCTAACCCAACAACGAATACAAATGAATGACCATCAGGAATGTCAGTAGAATGGTATCTGAACAAAGAAGTGCAACAATGGCATAAACTGTGACTTATCTTAAGTATGTCTTGATTACAGTCTATGGTTCCACCGAGATAATGCAGATCTACAGCTGAAGGATATCTGTGTTGCTATGGCTGGCACTACAGCAAGCTTGTCTCACTGATGTTCAACTCGCACAGATTCTGTACAAGATACAAAACAATGTAAATAACTACTCAAAAGTATTGCCATAAACATTAAACTAATAACCACATTTAGAACCACTTAAATATGATGTAGACTAACACTAATACTAATACAAACTTACAAGAAATAAATATGCATAAAATATCTAAGTCGATACTTGAAAGTAATGTAAGAATGAAAGGGAAAAATATAAATATAAGCTTCTATAGTCTCTACCAGATGACAGAAGGATAGTATGATAGTAGTATAACACCGAATAATTACGAAGGCTTAACAAAGAGTCGAATATAATAAATCAATAAACTGTAACAGATAATAGAAAAGACCTTGCAAATAAACTTTACGATTAATAAACAAATAAAACTAGGCTAATACCGTATAATGGAAATTTGACAGCCTATTCATATTTATTAAAAAAAAACTATTAGACTAATATGTTAAACTTAAACAGAAAAACTCTTACGGTTGTAATTAGGCTAGATAATTAATCTATAATATTAATCTTAATATATAATATACACAGCACCAAATACAAAGCAGAAACTTGCAGTAAGAAAACTTAAACATGCACGAACACACAACACAGTAGAAGAGGTCAGTTATACGAAAACTACAGAGTAAAAACGAAACAAGACAAATTGCAGCACAACGAAAGAAAAAAAAATACTACGCACGACAATACACTAATCACACAGTTTCTAATACAAATTAATAAGAAATAATACGTATCTTTAATACATATGGTTCGTTGATCTTGACTGTAGACCGATGTACCAGATGTGTTGTTTATTTCACTACCTTTCCGATGGCTTGATGATGAAAATGACAACACAGCACACGTGACGTACACACAGGTCCTCTGAAGTTTGAACGGGCCAGTACACCCCCGTCAAATACGTTGCTTTCAAACACTTGAACGTTGAAAAAAAGCAGGCTACTTCATGCAGATTCCGATGCGATGACTTGACCGAGTACACACATAAGCAAAGTTGTCCTTGCACCCTCCGTACCGATGTCTGTCAGTAAACAGGAGCTAGCTGGAACGTGTAAATTGGGTCACAACATGACCGCTGTACGCTGATTGGCAGAAAGTTCACGTACTTCGTGTTTACTTTTCTGGCTTGACTCAGGACCGTAATGTCCAGCTCTATGTAGAAATTACTATCTGTCTTTTATTACTCAATTACCTTGACTCCATAATAGAAATCAGATGTAGTGGTGTTGATATCTGTTGTGAGCATATTATGACTATTGACAAATCTTTTAGATGAATTTCATTAGTGTCCAAACACTTCATTTACCGACCAACGAATTTCTGAAGTTTTACTGTACTTCAAGATTCCGGGGCGGGTTGATTGATTCTCCGCAATAGTCCTGGGTTCAGAAAATTGAGCCCCCTAAATCACTGGAAACCACCAAATGTTAAAACCTATTTCTATGTGCCACCACTGTAGAAGTCGAGGCCACCACTGTTGCAACAGCTTTTTCTATGTGGTACTAACAATCAATATAGCCACGAAATGATACCTATGGTAATGTTACCTCTGTAATGTTACAATGGAATATAACTTGGACTGACACTCAAGACAGTATATACGCGAATGAAATAACTTGACAGAAGTCTGGGTCACAGTTCCATACATATAATATCGACAGCATAGTCCTGGACATTAGCAACAATAGTACAAATACTTGCATAATTAGAATATGTAGTACAGTCATCCTAACGTACTGGTAACAACTGCATTCAATGTAAGTGCGGCATTCACTCCTCGCACATAACTCTCTATATGGTCTGTATACAATGTAAGTGCGGCATCCACACCTCGCACATATATCTCTATCTCTGGTCTAATCACCAGGCATCCAAGTTCCTCCAGAACTTAGCAGCGCGGGAAAACCACAACGCGCTTACGTAGACCTCCTATTGGCGCGGGAAAGCCAACAACGCGCATTCAAATAATAGCATATAATGGTCGTACCATAGACCTCCTTTTGACACGGGAAAACGACGTGTCTTTTTAATCCAAAGTGCGGCATTCACTCCTGGCACATATATCTATACCTCTGGTCTAATCACCAGGCATCTAAGTTCCTCTTGAACTTTACAGCGCGGGAAACCCACAACGCGCTTGTAAATAATAATATATAAAGGCCTTGTAAATACACCTTATGCGAAACATCATGGCGTCACATCCAATATGTTATAATGAAAATCACATACATTATTCACATACTCTAGAAAACGCTGACCGTCTCCCTCGACGGATGGCCACAGACTCCCCTTTAACAACTCAGTATTCTTCTCTGACACGTATGCTAATTTCATTCACTTCTCACGCTTTTCTCATGTCCTGTAAACCTCAATTCACACATGAACGCCCCTGAGTATTCTTCAACCATACTCTACGTCTCTACGTGCTTCTAACAGTGAACTTTTAAATGTCACATTCCAGGCTTGCATACTTTAATAAAAATACACTCTAAACAGAGTTACACCTTTCTCTACCCACACACATGTATATACACGTCATGTATCCCATGACCTTAACCTACTTACTAACAAACTCCAGCCCGTACACCAAAATCCTTAACACCTAACTGTAACTTCGAATATGACTTAACACGGTTCAACTAGTTAAATTACTCAAAACTACTAGTATAGTATTTACCTGAAAACAAACTTCTTCTAGACTATCTCCAGCGATAAACTAAGAAATTATCCTAAAGCCAGGGGATTCTAGAAATCGCCGCTAGATGTCTTTAAAAGCTGAGGAGTACTGAGTAACTAGAGTTAGAATGCTCTAGTATATATACATCTAAAATCAAAGAAAAATGGCCACTATAGACCGAAAAACCCGACTCTCTGCCAGATGTTATCACCTACGTTCAGATCTTCGTTCAGTTTTCGGCTTTCGCGTAAATCAAAGCCATTCTCCACGCTACAGTCGAAAAACAGAACTCACACTCTTTCTTAGATCAGGGATAACGTAATATGCTAGTCAGTGCAAATTTTACACGTCTCGGCTTCGTATAGCCATTTCTAGCGAGCAGTGTCTTTGATCTCGACGTTCTCACCGTGGTATAATTAACTTACAGGCGAATGGACTCAGGAAAAGTTAATAGAAATTTCCTCCCTTGGTTCCAAAATTATCTCCACTTTGATCGCTGTCTGATCCCATTACAACGATCTTCGATCGCTGGTGTAAACTAATGCAGCTCACGTTAGCTAATCGGTCTCTGGTAAACTCTCATCAAAGGGAAATAGCGAACAGCAATAAAATATGCATGCTAATGAGAAAGAGAGACAGATATGTGAGCATATAGGGGTTTAAGTTAAAACGTGCATAGGTGGAAGAAAAGGTAAAAGAAAAGTGTAGATAATGAAAAAAGATATATGAAGCTATTTTCATAATATGTCACACGTAGCCGCAGCAATAATAATAGCTATTTCAAATTTTAAAACACAAACACAAACACACACTCACACTCACATACACACACACATCGTATATCAATACTGTATTGTACATGTAAGACCTAAACCTTAACAATAGAAAAAAAAAATCACTTGTGAAATGGGATGTCTTAGAAAAGCAGCTAACAACACACAAAAAGATCTAAAGAAAAACAGTGATCATGAATATTGTTATTGTTGTTCAGAATCGACATCATTGCACTCCAGGCAAACCCATAGGTGCTCTGTCTCCCTCAGCAAATGTCGAAGGGTATGAATGCTAACAGTTCCTGTTGCGCGCTGATTGCACATACGCCGGATGCATCCTCTCATACGTTCATTCCTGCCAATCCCAAGCCTAATTCCAAACTCCAGCAATCTCAGCCGTGATGGTTCATCGATTGCAGTGTCATTTTCTAACAGGCAATCATTAATTGTCTTCAGTATCTCTCCGTTATCCATATCCAACGCACCCACTATAGGTGCTCTTGAAGCTATTCTATCAGCTCTTTCATTGCCGCGTACCACTTGTAGCAAAGTGTGCAAAAACACGCTTAGTTGATGGACTGATAGAACGAACAGAGAAAGAATAAATTGTGATGGTTTCGGCAAGAGCCTTGAACTGTATGAAAACAAAACGAACACCTTGTTACCAGGATTAACACGAAGTAGGAAATTTTTCTAAGCATTCTAAAAATAGTAGCGGTCACGCATGGACATTCGTTTATGTTATCGGAAAGAGGCAAGTAGAGAAAAATCCACAATGGTGAAAGCAAAGTGTTGCAAGTTAGGTAGAGAATTTCTTTTGAACTGGGACTCTGATCAGTAAATTGGGATAAAAGTTATAGATTTTCACAGAAGGGATATGCAGGAACGGAAATCCAAAAGGAAAGTTGGAAGAAGTATGTATATATTAAGATATTTGCAGTTGTATTTAACGTTCATATCACGGTCTAACCTAGTGATAGACTTTATAAATTCGTGGTATATACATGCCAAACCCGATTGTAAGTTTAAGTATATGTAAAGGAAGCTTCTAGTAGGGGAAGATAAAGGAAATATAAGACAACGTGATGGATAAACTTGGTTGAGTGTGTATTGGAACGATTGCTGGGACAATTGCACATAATACCCTAAGTGAGAGAAATCTTCAGTGCTGTAAAGGGACAAAACATTGTTGCTACCCGAGACGCCCGCGCGCACAATATATAAGGCCAGAACGCTCAGTTCAAAATACACACAACTAAAAACCCAGCCAGAAGACAAAGTAGAGTGCTGTCTATACTACGTCAGTTACCACTGCATGCAGGGCAGACATTCTTCGCAAATTACAGTCTTCATAAGAGCTTGGAATCGATCTTAGAGGGTGTGTAGGTTTACTATCGATATTTATGTGAATAATACTAAGTTTATTTCAGATTTTAGTGTATTGTGAATGTATCGGACATATTATTTGTGTGGATATGATTGCGGAAGATTGGAAAACCTAAATTATAACCACCACAGTCCTTGTCAGGGCTAAATATTACCATTCTGGTTTTGTCTGGGTCTATAACCTACCAGCAAGACCAGTACTGACTTGGCATGTAGGTGAGAAAGGCAAAGGTTGCATCCTGTCCATATATTCATATTGTTTTGATTATTCATGTATTATTATATTTGAGACAATGTTTTGCAGTAGACACCAGTCTGTCTCACTATATCTAAATCATACAAGGCCATGTATCATTTATTATAAGCCTACATGCAGACATCTGATGACACCCTCATCTCATACACACCATAGGATGTAATAGGTCTCCATAACATTGCCTAGCCACTTGATACTCCTTGTTCCAGGTTCTATATTCGAATTTCAAAAACCCTGAAGTCAAGTGGACCTTCGATCCTGCTACCTTAACATAACAGGAGCCCAGAGGCTGAAGTGTTCCATAGCTTTTTTTCCACCTGATTGCTGGGATTGGACTGAAGTGTGACTTTCAGAACAACAGTGTTAAATGTCAAACCATATCTTACAAGTGCTGATTAAAAGTTGAGTGCCATAGTGACTATTCCTGTGGCTAATGTGAGACATTCAACAATCAGATGATGAGAAATTAGGGAATAGAATAAAAGAGACAGACTAGTATAAATAACAACAGTGAGAGAACATTTTTGGTGTAAATTAATTTAAAGATCCCATGGGGATTTTTTGTTTGTTTTAGTTTAAACTTCTAACTATATTATCAACTTGATGTAAATACATAACCATAATCACCATCGTCCAACACTCACCCTTCATTACCTAATTAGATAGGTGTAAATAATAAATTATGAAATTGTACTCAAGTGACTTTTTAAATTTTTAACTGTTTAAGTTGAGTTATTTTTTTTTCTAATTTTATTATAATATCACATGGTTTACTACAGCTAAGGTGGCAAAATATATTTCTGAAGCCTTAAACTTTTGTCTAGCTCAGAGTATTCGCAGCCGTAGCTCACTTGTGATACCAGTGCTCTTCTCTGACACTGGGACTTCATAAATTCTGGAGAGAATTTTATTTCTTCTCTAAACACTATCTTCATACGAGAAAAACCTTACGCTTCACCCCTGTGTGACCGCATGGCCAACCACGCTAGCATTATCCGTGCTACTACAATAGCATAATACGTGCTAGTGGATTTAACAGAAGAATAGCCTAAAGAAAGAAAAAACGAGTTAAGAACTTTTAAAATAAAACGAAAAATGCACTTACTGCATCAAATCATAAAAAAGAAATTTACATTGTTCTAGAAATAGAATTAGTAGACGCAAACACGTCAGTCATAAGGCGGGCGTTGCGTAGCGACAGTGACGTATGTAAAAAGTCAGAAGGCTTTTAATCAATGACGCTGGCTAGATTCGCGCACCACTTCGAATTTTTGCTAACACGAAAACACGCTAAGTTTTGACCGGGAGTTCCTGATAGAATGTAGACGAAGGTTGTGATTTGTGCATCTGTGCTACGGGGGTCATGGTTTGAACAGCCCTAGGTTCACAATATAACCAACACATTCTAAATAAATGTATTCGTAGAAGTCTACAACGAAAATATATAGGCCTAGTATTTAAAATATAAATACGACTAAATCTGACTATTGCAGTAAGTAGTTCTTCTACTGTTCAAAAAAAGAAAAAAGAAACGCAACTTTGTGGGTGTTACTTTTATAAAAGATATTCGCTGATTGGACATCAGTCAACCTATCGACTGTGTCCACCTGGTTATTAACTTCTCGTGGTTACCTGAATTGTACTCACCTCATGATTCGTGAGGTCATGAAAGAGGTCAAGGTCAAAACAACATTTTTGACAATAACTCGTGACAGGTTCATGAGAATCCCGTGAAACTTACTGAATACAAAACTCTCTGACCATATTATTGAATGCCTATAAAAGATTGACGCTCCTCGAATAAATTCAGTTGAAAATTCAATGCGCAAGTATGGCTCATCTCACTACAGAACAACGACTCATCATCATTGGACGTTTACAGACTGGACAGTCACAAAGTGTAGTGACCAGACAATTTAATGTGGTTAGAAGCACCATTAGTCGCCTTTGGAGGCGATTTCAAGAAACTGGCTCAGTGGCAGACCGGCCGCGAAGTGGAAGACCCAGAGTCACAACTCCTGCCAAAGACCGCTTCATACGGCTGTGTCACCTCAGGAATCGACTTGCATCTGCGTCCCCCATAGCCCAGTCCATGTCAGCAGCTCGTCGAATTTCAGATCAAACGGTCAGGAACCGGCTGCACGACTCTGATCTTTGGGCTAGAAGACCCCACAGAGGTCCTGTTCTTACGGACCGGCATCGCCAGAACCGACTGCAGTGGGTGAACCAGCATCGTCAATTTACCGTTGGGAATGACTGGAGACGGGTTTGGTTTAGTGATGAATCATTTTTTGTGCTCCAGCGACACGTTAGACGGAGAAGAGTTTACCGCAGTGTCAATGAGCGCTACGCATAGAACAGCGTTGATGAGGCTCCTCCACATGGTGGTGGAGGTGTACTGATGTAGGGGGCGAACAACTTCATGGGAAGAAGTGACCTGGTGCAAATTGAAAGACGCCTGAATGCCCAACGATACGTCGCTGAAATACTTCGTCCTCACGTCCTTCCACTTCTGGTTGCACGAGGGTCGATTTTTCAGCAGGATAACGCTCGACCTCATGTGGCACAACTCACCACCCAGTTCCTCGCTGACAACAACGTCCAGACCATTCCGTGACCAGCCATGTCATCAGACATGAACCCCATAGAACACTTATGGGATGAACTCGACAGACGACTCCGCCAGCAAGACGTGGCTCTAGCCAATCTCCGACAGTTGTCTCTTGCACTTCGGGAAGAGTGGGCAGCCATCCCACAACTACAGATCCAACGGCTAATCGGATCCATGTCAAGGAGATGTCGTTCTCTGATAGAGGCCAGAAGAGGCCATACACCTTACTGAAACGGAGGCCTCAGTCGCAAAGAATAAAAGTCCAAACCAAATTTAATGAACATCATTTCATTGTTAAAGTCTGAAAGTTTCTTCATGCCAAGATTGAAACATTAATTCCGTAAAAAAAAATTTTGGTACAAGTTTGAAATTTGGTGTCCATTACCACAGCAATAATGTTGCGTTTCTTTTTTTGAACAGTATAGAAACAAAAATATTCAAAAGTGAAGATATCACAGTAGGTATTATCTCGCTCGCACGCTAAATAAATGTCAGTTATATTTTTTACCAATGGGAACCTTGATTATGATGTACAAATGTTGATGATTTAATAAATCAGTGAAACGAATTGGCGGTCGCATTGGAAGTTTCTTTGTTTTCAAGAATTGATTTTGTTGTTGCATAATGACTGTCTAAAAACAAATAGGCTACCATTAAAATCTCACAAAACTACATCAGAAAGGATACGAACGAACCTGAACTCCCTCTCATATAAGAATCAATATCTCTGGCGGATAGGCCAGTACTACCACTAACTTATATGATACAAAGTAAAGATAGAATACTCTTGCAGATCAGTATCTTTACCTGATCTCACCACACCAATATAATACAGTGACCGACGGTCACACCTGCATGACCAGGGCAGTAGATCTACACCAGTTCCTGAAGATTTGAGGCTGCTATGGAGGTTTTTCCACTCATGCTGTAGCCATCCATTTTGGATCTTCCGAAGCGTGGACTGAGAGTCTGACACAATAACTACTCTTGTCAATGAAGTTTCAGACAACCACCTTAAAGCAGCAGGAGGTTGTTATGTAGGCCCCACTAGGTTCAGCGACGATCATGCCCTTAATTCTAGCTGAGAAGCCCCATCCTGATTTCCCACCACGGGCTACAAACCCATCAGTGTACACAACGGCTTCATTATTCCAAACATTTTCATTTATTAGTTGATCAATTTCCAGTTCTGCTTTTCCATTCCCCCAAGCTCTGCATTCTCTGCCAAGGCTGATGATGACCTGTTGGTAGGTCGCCAAGTTCTCACTAGACCTACTCCACTTCTCTCCCTTGAATATGTTTTCAACTGTGGTCACCTGTCGAATAGTTGACTCAGCCTGCGCCATCCATGACATCCCCCTCTTTATTCGTATTCCCTTGATGTCAGCTATGTTCATGTGTAGGGGATGACTTGTATCTGTGGTTACTCGCATATAGGCTTTTACATGAGCCATCGCCTATCTGGATTTGTCCACAACTGCCTGTCCTGTGTGTTACTAGATCTACCCCTATCTCTCCTATCCTGATGATTACCTTGTGATGTTATCAACTGATTTTTTCGATGTGGCCTATTGAAAGCCAACATATGTTCCACACCTCTTGTTCCATTGAATAAACACGGGACAGGTTTATATTCATATCTTATAACAAAGACTCACGATTTACCATCAGGTCACATAATCTCAATTTCAATACGAAAAGTTAACTGCGCAGGAGAATATGGAGTGATGAGTAGCAGACATTTTAACAAGCATACAAGATGACAGCACACAAGGTCGCATTTTATGTGAAGGGATCGGAAACCTTAATTCGACTCTACCAGCAATTCTTCACAATAAAAGCAGCAAATACATAAAGACAACGAAATTATAGTTTATTGGACTCATAAATACCTGCTGCAGGTTTTTTAACGGCGACGAAACCCATGGAGATTGAGACAGCAAGTCGCTGGTCAACAATAGCAGCCTCTTTATAGAAGCCCTCGTAACTGATTCCCCGAGAAGATAAAAACACTTGACCAATGTTTTCATCCCCATTGCAACGTTTGTATGTCATAGGGTTGCTGAGACGCTGAGTAATGTACCTGGGAGAGCTACAGTAAGCAACAGTGAAGTAAATCGGTATTTGCCAACTTTCATTTATACTTCAAATGTTTACATGTCGGGACGATCTGACTGCTTGATTTTTCATGAATAAACTTCAAAATTATTAAACAGTCTGCAACTTCTGAAGTCATAAATCTCCTTTTTGCTACTAAACATATATAACTGTAAACAATTCTAGAAAGAAAGTAGCAAATGCAAACCTGTTCGTCTGAGCGTGTGCACTAGGGGAATAGATGTCATCGTGTTTGTCGACCCGGCCGTTATGCACTGGGTAACTTTGGTAGTTATTAAATTTGGGCGGTCTTACACTGATAATCTTTACTGGAATCATGGCCCATTCGTTGGTGTCGCACGTGTTGTTGCAGCAAAAATCATTTTGAACAGGTAGGCCGTAAGCCTTCATCTCTGGCCTTGAGCACGGTGAGCTGTTGCTGGGTACATTGTGAGGCAATGGGCTTGAAGTTGATTCTGGTTCACATACAGCTGACGGAACAGTGTCTGGAATGATGGGAACGCAACGTCCAATTCTTTCAAGGCAGGTCAGATATCTGAGAGAGTGAGATTCATTCACTGAAATACTTGATGAGATATCTCTAACAAGGAGCACACAGTATAAATGACACGAAGACACAGATAAGGATAGAAGAACGACAAGCATGGATGTTCTTGATTACCGTATAGCCCTATTATGTTACTGAAGGTCACAATGAGGAACAAAATTATAATGCAGTCTTCATTTTATTTAATTAGTAATGCAGCATACTATAACTTTTAATGCCCCGTCTAGTTCCGATGTCTCTGAGGAGACAAAGAAAGAATTGGTTTACTGCACCCTCCAGCATGTCGTACTAGGCGACTAATTTGAGGTTGTGTATGGGGCTGGCAGGAGTATATGAATGCTTTGTGTTGGCTTCCTGCAAGGTAACCAGCTACATTGGTGCTTCCATGCTTCGTAAGAAGCACAAAGGAAAATGATATGATAGCTTTTAATGATGCTTAGAATGATGATTGATATGATAAAGATGACTACCTTGAACCACATTCAGTGTTCGTGGAAGTACACACAGGAGAAGACTCGTATTCATATGTTTCTGCAAGAGCGTTCCGATAAGCATCAGACTGGATTAGATTACCAAATCCTGTGGCAGCTGTCCTGTGATGACTTGAGTCAGCATTCTTGGGAGAAATAATACGTGTAACATTACAACAAAGTCTTTAAGGATTATTCTAGCTCATATGTAACTGACAACTGTCATGGTCATGAACTTACCACAACTTCTGGATACTGCTCTGGGTCGACGCCCGTGGCTTTTAGTTTTATTCTGAAGCGTTCCCATATATAGTCTACGAACGCGTGAAATAAGAAGAAAATTGGATCAAAGGCAGAGGTCTCCAGCTGAACCATGGTGCCTCCACAAAATATGTGAACACATGCATGTTGATACTCCAGAGTAAAGCGTGGCTCAATGTTATCATCGAGGAAGTTGAGGGGAACTGCGGTAAGACGTGGAATACAATGGATGGGTTTGAAAAAAAATTGAAAAAAGGTGATTCGTCTTACGAGGACAAAAGACAAAGAAAATAGTCTACGTTACGGCCACAAGGCCTTCGTCAGGAAAGGAAAGAAAGTGAAGTCTAGATAGGACACATAAAAAACTTAATAAAATAATAAAATAAAAACTGGGTACTTCCCTGAAGGCAAGAACCGAAATTCGCTGTCTGTTGAAGAGCGCGTGACTGAACAGAAAGCGACTTCCGCCGCCGGGTGTACACAATACATACTGAAAAACTAAAAAACGAAACCGGACAATAAACTACCCAACGGGATAAAAGTGGGGACTGGAAATAGAAGAGGACAGAATGAGTGGGAGATAAATAAATATGAAATTAAAAAATGTATATGGCATACAAATAGGAGAATAGGATAAGAGTGGAAAGAGTCAAATAGAGCAAGAGAGGAAAGGGTGACCTCAGACAAAGGTGTGAAAAGTGTTGAGACCGGCTGGTTTTAGACACCCCATGCGGTGTATAAGACGGTTCTCAAGCTGTTCTCGGCTGGCAGTGTCAGAGGAGCAGGATCGGATCGCTGTGACCTGGATGTCGATGGGACCATGGTGGTCAGGACCATTGAAGTGTATGGCAACTGGTGTGGACTTTTGCTGAGCGATGTCATTTAAGTGCTGGCTGAATCTGTCCCCAAGTCGTTTGCCTGTTTGGCCAATATAGGTTTTGCAGCAACGTTTACATATGATCGTATAAATGACATTGCGCGATTCACACGTGAAGCTACTAGTGATGGTGTACGTAGCCTTAGGAAAGGACACCTTCTGGGTTGAGGTGACATACTTGCACGTGTTGCATCTTGTCCGACCACAGGGTAGTGTGCCAAAGTGAGTGGCATTCTCCTTTGGGAGACGGCTGTGAACAAGAAGATCCTTCAAGTTCTTGTCACGTCTATATGCCACCAAAGGTGCTTCACTGAATACTTCTTGGGTCACAGGCTCTGCTTGGAGGATAGGGAGGTGGCGGAAAAGGATCTGTTTGACAGTAGTACTATGAGGGTGATGGGTCAAGATTAATTTGACTCTATCCGAAGTGGATTTATGGTGAGGTATGAGGGCCTCCTGACGAGAGATGGGGAGCACACGTTGGAGAGCAGAGGTGAGAACATGTTCTGGATAAAGTCTGTTACGGAAGAAATCCAACATCTCATTTGCTCGTAAGTGGAAGTCATCGTCGTCTTGGCATAAACGGCGGAGGCGGAGAAGTTGTGAAAAAGGAAGGGAGTCACGACAGGCCCGAGGATGAGAAGAGGTATACAGGAGGTAGCTGTGGGCATCTGTCGGCTTGTAGTATACTGAGGTATTAAGGCCGGAGGGCGTGATAGAAATAGTAATGTCAAGGAAGTTGACAGAAACTGTGGAGACGAGGGAGGTGAACTTAATGGTGGGGTGAAAGTGGTTCACAAAGTCGATGAAGCGGTGTAAATCAGTCTCAGACATATCTGTGAGACCTATGCCATCATCGATATATCTGCGGTAAAACCCAGGGAAAGGACCGGAGTATTGTTGCCATATCTGATGCTCCAAGTGGCCCATGAATAGACAGGCATAGCTGGGACCCATCTTCGTTCCCATGGCAACACCACTAATTTGGTCAAAAAATTGACCATTGAATTCAAAGGAATTCAGGTTAAGGACCAGTTCAGCAAGACGGAGAAGGGTGTCAGTGGATATAGAAGGGCAAGTGCGCTGATCCAGAAAAAACCGAAGAGCTCGGAGACCATCAGAGTGGGGAATAGAGGTATACAGAGAGCAGACGTCTAGCAAGAAAAGACGGTAGGAGCGGTCTGCTGGGAGTCGGATAGAGGAGAAAGTAGTAAGAGCGTGATTGGTGTCTTTGATGAAGGAGGGAAGACTCTCAACGATAGGCTGGAAAATGCTGTCGAGGAAGTCAGAAATGTGTTCAGTAGGACAAGAACAGGCTGAGACAATAGGTCTTCCAGGGTTTTCGATCTTGTGAATTTTGGGGAGCATGTAGAATACAGGCTTGCCCAAAGAGCTGTCATGAATCCTAAGACGAGATGCCCCGGGAGGAAGATCATTACTATTGATAAGCTGTTTAATGGTGTTGTGTACAATGCGATTGTTAGAGACAGTCGCATCGCTGGTCCTAGACCTGTAAAAAGAGCCATTGGTCAACTGGTTTTTACCTTCACTTAGGTACAAGTCTTTCTGCCAGACGACAATGGCTCCTCCCTTGTCAGCCGGTTTGATGACAATGTCGTCTCTACGGCGAAGAAGGGAGAGAGCACTAGACTCTGCCGAAGTGAGATTGGAATAATGCAATCTACGAGGGCGGAGCTGCTGAATGTCATGGATGGTGTTCTTGATATACAGGTCCAGGGCATGAGAGGCTCCAGGTTTAGGTGTAAAGGGAGGTTTAGTAGAGTCAGAAAAGCGTGCAAAGATGTCGGATTCAGCCTGAGACTGCGGAGTGCTGTCTTCCTCTCTAAAATGGAGCTTCAGCCTCATGCGACGGTGAAACCGATGAACATCCTGGAGGAGATTGTATTGGTCTAGGGTCGGACGAAGAGGAACAAATTTTAAGCCCTTACTAAGAACAGAGCGCTCTTCCTCAGAGAGGGGTAGATCTGGGGGGATGCAGACTACCTGAGCGCATGATGGAGTGGAGGATGGAGGGGTAGCTTTGGGGGTAGGGATGAGACGGGATAGTTTATGGTGTTTAGACGTGGAAAGGAACTCATGCAGCTGCCGGTTCAGTGTGTGGATAGTGGTGCGTATCATAGAATAGAAAGGGAAGTTGTTGGAGGTGAGACAACGTAAGCGAAGCAGAAGCTGGGTCTGTTGGGCACTGAGGTCTGATAAAAGGCGGGAGTGACTGGCGACCACTACGCGCATACGTTGAAAGCCACATCTGGTCTCAATTCGTTGTAGGAGACGTTGTTCCCTAGGATTGAGTGTACCAGCAGATGGATGAAAATTGGAAGAAAATCCATTAGGAAGAATTTTGTGGTGGAGGCAGGTGTGAATAAAGTGGAGATGAGAGGTGAATCTAGTTTTCTTGAAAGTAACGAACGCAAAGTCAATAGCGACACGGGATATATCAGGAGGTAGGGAGCTAAAGCTGGTGGTGACCGACACACGGAGAGAGTTGATAAAATATTTCAGAGAGGGCATAGTGGGGAAAAAGAAAAACGTCCAGAAAATAAAATATGAAATAAATAAAATATAAAACGCTAAATGAAAATAGAGATTAATGAAACAATAAATAAATAGGGTAGATTGCGGTAATATAAGGTATGAAGGAAGAATAGGGAAATACGAAAAAAAATAATAATAAGTAGGCCTAAGTAGGATATAAAATACTGAGAAAAGGAGATAGGATAGGATCAGGGAGATAAGCAGGATAGGTAGATAGAGATACGAGATAACAGAGACACGGTGCAGTCAAAAAAATATATATATAATCGAGGAAGTTGAGGGGAACTGCGGTAAGACGTGGAATACAATGGATGGGTTTGAAAAAAAATTGAAAAAAGGTGATTCGTCTTACGAGGACAAAAGACAAAGAAAATAGTCTACGTTACGGCCACAAGGCCTTCGTCAGGAAAGGAAAGAAAGTGAAGTCTAGATAGGACACATAAAAAACTTAATAAAATAATAAAATAAAAACTGGGTACTTCCCTGAAGGCAAGAACCGAAATTCGCTGTCTGTTGAAGAGCGCGTGGCTGAACAGAAAGCGACTTCCGCCGCCGGGTGTACACAATACATACTGAAAAACTAAAAAACGAAACCGGACAATAAACTACCCAACGGGATAAAAGTGGGGACTGGAAATAGAAGAGGACAGAATGAGTGGGAGATAAATAAATATGAAATTAAAAAATGTATATGGCATACAAATAGAAGAATAGGATAAGAGTGGAAAGAGTCAAATAGAGCAAGAGAGGAAAGGGTGACCTCAGACAAAGGTGTGAAAAGTGTTGAGACCGGCTGGTTTTAGACACCCCATGCGGTGTATAAGACGGTTCTCAAGCTGTTCTCGGCTGGCAGTGTCAGAGGAGCAGGATCGGATCGCTGTGACCTGGATGTCGATGGGACCATGGTGGTCAGGACCATTGAAGTGTATGGCAACTGGTGTGGACTTTTGCTGAGCGATGTCATTTAAGTGCTGGCTGAATCTGTCCCCAAGTCGTTTGCCTGTTTGGCCAATATAGGTTTTGCAGCAACGTTTACATATGATCGTATAAATGACATTGCGCGATTCACACGTGAAGCTACTAGTGATGGTGTACGTAGCCTTAGGAAAGGACACCTTCTGGGTTGAGGTGACATACTTGCACGTGTTGCATCTTGTCCGACCACAGGGTAGTGTGCCAAAGTGGGTGGCATTCTCCTTTGGGAGACGGCTGTGAACAAGAAGATCCTTCAAGTTCTTGTCACGTCTATATGCCACCAAAGGTGCTTCACTGAATACTTCTTGGGTCACAGGCTCTGCTTGGAGGATAGGGAGGTGGCGGAAAAGGATCTGTTTGACAGTAGTACTATGAGGGTGATGGGTCAAGATTAATTTGACTCTATCCGAAGTGGATTTATGGTGAGGTATGAGGGCCTCCTGACGAGAGATGGGGAGCACACGTTGGAGAGCAGAGGTGAGAACATGTTCTGGATAAAGTCTGTTACGGAAGAAATCCAACATCTCATTTGCTCGTAAGTGGAAGTCATCGTCGTCTTGGCATAAACGGCGGAGGCGGAGAAGTTGTGAAAAAGGAAGGGAGTCACGACAGGCCCGAGGATGAGAAGAGGTATACAGGAGGTAGCTGTGGGCATCTGTCGGCTTGTAGTATACTGAGGTATTAAGGCCGGAGGGCGTGATAGAAATAGTAATGTCAAGGAAGTTGACAGAAACTGTGGAGACGAGGGAGGTGAACTTAATGGTGGGGTGAAAGTGGTTCACAAAGTCGATGAAGCGGTGTAAATCAGTCTCAGACATATCTGTGAGACCTATGCCATCATCGATATATCTGCGGTAAAACCCAGGGAAAGGACCGGAGTATTGTTGCCATATCTGATGCTCCAAGTGGCCCATGAATAGACAGGCATAGCTGGGACCCATCTTCGTTCCCATGGCAACACCACTAATTTGGTCAAAAAATTGACCATTGAATTCAAAGGAATTCAGGTTAAGGACCAGTTCAGCAAGACGGAGAAGGGTGTCAGTGGATATAGAAGGGCAAGTGCGCTGATCCAGAAAAAACCGAAGAGCTCGGAGACCATCAGAGTGGGGAATAGAGGTATACAGAGAGCAGACGTCTAGCAAGAAAAGACGGTAGGAGCGGTCTGCTGGGAGTCGGATAGAGGAGAAAGTAGTAAGAGCGTGATTGGTGTCTTTGATGAAGGAGGGAAGACTCTCAACAATAGGCTGGAAAATGCTGTCGAGGAAGTCAGAAATGTGTTCAGTAGGACAAGAACAGGCTGAGACAATAGGTCTTCCAGGGTTTTCGATCTTGTGAATTTTGGGGAGCATGTAGAATACAGGCTTGCCCAAAGAGCTGTCATGAATCCTAAGACGAGATGCCCCGGGAGGAAGATCATTACTATTGATAAGCTGTTTAATGGTGTTGTGTACAATGCGATTGTTAGAGACAGTCGCATCGCTGGTCCTAGACCTGTAAAAAGAGCCATTGGTCAACTGGTTTTTACCTTCACTTAGGTACAAGTCTTTCTGCCAGACGACAATGGCTCCTCCCTTGTCAGCCGGTTTGATGACAATGTCGTCTCTACGGCGAAGAAGGGAGAGAGCACTAGACTCTGCCGAAGTGAGATTGGAATAATGCAATCTACGAGGGCGGAGCTGCTGAATGTCATGGATGGTGTTCTTGATATACAGGTCCAGGGCATGAGAGGCTCCAGGTTTAGGTGTAAAGGGAGGTTTAGTAGAGTCAGAAAAGCGTGCAAAGATGTCGGATTCAGCCTGAGACTGCGGAGTGCTGTCTTCCTCTCTAAAATGGAGCTTCAGCCTCATGCGACGGTGAAACCGATGAACATCCTGGAGGAGATTGTATTGGTCTAGGGTCGGACGAAGAGGAACAAATTTTAAGCCCTTACTAAGAACAGAGCGCTCTTCCTCAGAGAGGGGTAGATCTGGGGGATGCAGACTACCTGAGCGCATGATGGAGTGGAGGATGGAGGGGTAGCTTTGGGGGTAGGGATGAGACGGGATAGTTTATGGTGTTTAGACGTGGAAAGGAACTCATGCAGCTGCCGGTTCAGTGTGTGGATAGTGGTGCGTATCATAGAATAGAAAGGGAAGTTGTTGGAGGTGAGACAACGTAAGCGAAGCAGAAGCTGGGTCTGTTGGGCACTGAGGTCTGATAAAAGGCGGGAGTGACTGGCGACCACTACGCGCATACGTTGAAAGCCACATCTGGTCTCAATTCGTTGTAGGAGACGTTGTTCCCTAGGATTGAGTGTACCAGCAGATGGATGAAAATTGGAAGAAAATCCATTAGGAAGAATTTTGTGGTGGAGGCAGGTGTGAATAAAGTGGAGATGAGAGGTGAATCTAGTTTTCTTGAAAGTAACGAACGCAAAGTCAATAGCGACACGGGATATATCAGGAGGTAGGGAGCTAAAGCTGGTGGTGACCGACACACGGAGAGAGTTGATAAAATATTTCAGAGAGGGCATAGTGGGGAAAAAGAAAAACGTCCAGAAAATAAAATATGAAATAAATAAAATATAAAACGCTAAATGAAAATAGAGATTAATGAAACAATAAATAAATAGGGTAGATTGCGGTAATATAAGGTATGAAGGAAGAATAGGGAAATACGAAAAAAAATAATGATAAGTAGGCCTAAGTAGGATATAAAATACTGAGAAAAGGAGATAGGATAGGATCAGGGAGATAAGCAGGATAGGTAGATAGAGATACGAGATAACAGAGACACGGTGCAGTCAAAAAAAATATATATAATCGAGGAAGTTGAGGGGAACTGCGGTAAGACGTGGAATACAATGGATGGGTTTGAAAAAAAATCGAAAAAAGGTGAGTCGTCTTACGAGGACAAAAGACAAAGAAAATAGTCTACGTTACGGCCACAAGGCCTTCGTCAGGAAAGGAAAGAAAGTGAAGTCTAGATAGGACACATAAAAAACTTAATAAATTCCACGCTCTTACTACTTTCTCCTCTATCCGACTCCCAGCAGACCGCTCCTACCGTCTTTTCTTGCTAGACGTCTGCTCTCTGTATACCTCTATTCCCCACTCTGATGGTCTCCGAGCTCTTCGGTTTTTTCTGGATCAGCGCACTTGCCCTTCTATATCCACTGACACCCTTCTCCGTCTTGCTGAACTGGTCCTTAACCTGAATTCGTTTGAATTCAATGGTCAATTTTTTGACCAAATTAGTGGTGTTGCCAAGGGAACGAAGATGGGTCCCAGCTATGCCTGTCTATTCATGGGCCACTTGGAGCATCAGATATGGCAACAATACTCCGGTCCTTTCCCTGGGTTTTACCGCAGATATATCGATGATGGCATAGGTCTCACAGATATGTCTGAGACTGATTTACACCGCTTCATCGACTTTGTGAACCACTTTCACCCCACCATTAAGTTCACCTCCCTCGTCTCCACAGTTTCTGTCAACTTCCTTGACATTACTATTTCTATCACGCCCTCCGGCCTTAATACCTCAGTATACTACAAGCTGACAGATGCCCACAGCTACCTCCTGTATACCTCTTCTCATCCTCGGGCCTGTCGTGACTCCCTTCCTTTTTCAGAACTTCTCCGCCTCCGCCGTTTATGCCAAGACGACGATGACTTCCACTTACGAGCAAATGAGATGTTGGATTTCTTCCGTAACAGACTTTATCCAGAACATGTTCTCACCTCTGCTCTCCATCGTGTGCTCCCCATCTCTCGTCAGGAGGCCCTCATACCTCACCATAAATCCACTTCGGATAGAGTCAAATTAATCTTGACCCATCACCCTCATAGTACTACTGTCAAACAGATCCTTTTCCGCCACCTCCCTATCCTCCAAGCTGAGCCTGTGACCCAAGAAGTATTCAGTGAAGCACCTTTGGTGGCATATAGACGTGACAAGAACTTGAAGGATCTTCTTGTTCACAGCCGTCTCCCAAAGGAGAATGCCACCCACTTTGGCACACTACCCTGTGGTCGGACAAGATGCAACACGTGCAAGTATGTCACCTCAACCCAGAAGGTGTCCTTTCCTAAGGCTACGTACACCATCACTAGTAGCTTCACGTGTGAATCGCGCAATGTCATTTATACGATCATATGTAAACGTTGCTGCAAAACCTATATTGGCCAAACAGGCAAACGACTTGGGGACAGATTCAGCCAGCACTTAAATGACATCGCTCAGCAAAAGTCCACACCAGTTGCCATACACTTCAATGGTCCTGACCACCATGGTCCCATCGACATCCAGGTCACAGCGATCCGATCCTGCTCCTCTGACACTGCCAGCCGAGAACAGCTTGAGAACCGTCTTATACACCGCATGGGGTGTCTAAAACCAGCCGGTCTCAACACTTTTCACACCTTTGTCTGAGGTCACCCTTTCCTCTCTTGCTCTATTTGACTCTTTCCACTCTTATCCTATTCTCCTATTTGTATGCCATATACATTTTTTAATTTCATATTTATTTATCTCCCACTCATTCTGTCCTCTTCTATTTCCAGTCCCCACTTTTATCCCGTTGGGTAGTTTATTGTCCGGTTTCGTTTTTTAGTTTTTCAGTATGTATTGTGTACACCCGGCGGCGGAAGTCGCTTTCTGTTCAGCCACGCGCTCTTCAACAGACAGCGAATTTCGGTTCTTGCCTTCAGGGAAGTACCCAGTTTTTATTTTATTATTTTATTAAGTTTTTTATGTGTCCTATCTAGACTTCACTTTCTTTCCTTTCCTGACGAAGGCCTTGTGGCCGTAACGTAGACTATTTTCTTTGTCTTTTGTCCTCGTAAGACGAATCACCTTTTTTCGATTTTTTTTCAAACCCATCCATTGTATTCCACGTCTTACCGCAGTTCCCCTCAACTTCCTCGATTATATATATTTTTTTTGACTGCACCGTGTCTCTGTTATCTCGTATCTCTATCTACCTATCCTGCTTATCTCCCTGATCCTATCCTATCTCCTTTTCTCAGTATTTTATATCCTACTTAGGCCTACTTATCATTATTTTTTTTCGTATTTCCCTATTCTTCCTTCATACCTTATATTACCGCAATCTACCCTATTTATTTATTGTTTCATTAATCTCTATTTTCATTTAGCGTTTTATATTTTATTTATTTCATATTTTATTTTCTGGACGTTTTTCTTTTTCCCCACTATGCCCTCTCTGAAATATTTTATCAACTCTCTCCGTGTGTCGGTCACCACCAGCTTTAGCTCCCTACCTCCTGATATATCCCGTGTCGCTATTGACTTTGCGTTCGTTACTTTCAAGAAAACTAGATTCACCTCTCATCTCCACTTTATTCACACCTGCCTCCACCACAAAATTCTTCCTAATGGATTTTCTTCCAATTTTCATCCATCTGCTGGTACACTCAATCCTAGGGAACAACGTCTCCTACAACGAATTGAGACCAGATGTGGCTTTCAACGTATGCGCGTAGTGGTCGCCAGTCACTCCCGCCTTTTATCAGACCTCAGTGCCCAACAGACCCAGCTTCTGCTTCGCTTACGTTGTCTCACCTCCAACAACTTCCCTTTCTATTCTATGATACGCACCACTATCCACACACTGAACCGGCAGCTGCATGAGTTCCTTTCCACGTCTAAACACCATAAACTATCCCGTCTCATCCCTACCCCCAAAGCTACCCCTCCATCCTCCACTCCATCATGCGCTCAGGTAGTCTGCATCCCCCCAGATCTACCCCTCTCTGAGGAAGAGCGCTCTGTTCTTAGTAAGGGCTTAAAATTTGTTCCTCTTCGTCCGACCCTAGACCAATACAATCTCCTCCAGGATGTTCATCGGTTTCACCGTCGCATGAGGCTGAAGCTCCATTTTAGAGAGGAAGACAGCACTCCGCAGTCTCAGGCTGAATCCGACATCTTTGCACGCTTTTCTGACTCTACTAAACCTCCCTTTACACCTAAACCTGGAGCCTCTCATGCCCTGGACCTGTATATCAAGAACACCATCCATGACATTCAGCAGCTCCGCCCTCGTAGATTGCATTATTCCAATCTCACTTCGGCAGAGTCTAGTGCTCTCTCCCTTCTTCGCCGTAGAGACGACATTGTCATCAAACCGGCTGACAAGGGAGGAGCCATTGTCGTCTGGCAGAAAGACTTGTACCTAAGTGAAGGTAAAAACCAGTTGACCAATGGCTCTTTTTACAGGTCTAGGACCAGCGATGCGACTGTCTCTAACAATCGCATTGTACACAACACCATTAAACAGCTTATCAATAGTAATGATCTTCCTCCCGGGGCATCTCGTCTTAGGATTCATGACAGCTCTTTGGGCAAGCCTGTATTCTACATGCTCCCCAAAATTCACAAGATCGAAAACCCTGGAAGACCTATTGTCTCAGCCTGTTCTTGTCCTACTGAACACATTTCTGACTTCCTCGACAGCATTTTCCAGCCTATCGTTGAGAGTCTTCCCTCCTTCATCAAAGACACCAATCACGCTCTTACTACTTTCTCCTCTATCCGACTCCCAGCAGACCGCTCCTACCGTCTTTTCTTGCTAGACGTCTGCTCTCTGTATACCTCTATTCCCCACTCTGATGGTCTCCGAGCTCTTCGGTTTTTTCTGGATCAGCGCACTTGCCCTTCTATATCCACTGACACCCTTCTCCGTCTTGCTGAACTGGTCCTTAACCTGAATTCCTTTGAATTCAATGGTCAATTTTTTGACCAAATTAGTGGTGTTGCCATGGGAACGAAGATGGGTCCCAGCTATGCCTGTCTATTCATGGGCCACTTGGAGCATCAGATATGGCAACAATACTCCGGTCCTTTCCCTGGGTTTTACCGCAGATATATCGATGATGGCATAGGTCTCACAGATATGTCTGAGACTGATTTACACCGCTTCATCGACTTTGTGAACCACTTTCACCCCACCATTAAGTTCACCTCCCTCGTCTCCACAGTTTCTGTCAACTTCCTTGACATTACTATTTCTATCACGCCCTCCGGCCTTAATACCTCAGTATACTACAAGCCGACAGATGCCCACAGCTACCTCCTGTATACCTCTTCTCATCCTCGGGCCTGTCGTGACTCCCTTCCTTTTTCACAACTTCTCCGCCTCCGCCGTTTATGCCAAGACGACGATGACTTCCACTTACGAGCAAATGAGATGTTGGATTTCTTCCGTAACAGACTTTATCCAGAACATGTTCTCACCTCTGCTCTCCAACGTGTGCTCCCCATCTCTCGTCAGGAGGCCCTCATACCTCACCATAAATCCACTTCGGATAGAGTCAAATTAATCTTGACCCATCACCCTCATAGTACTACTGTCAAACAGATCCTTTTCCGCCACCTCCCTATCCTCCAAGCAGAGCCTGTGACCCAAGAAGTATTCAGTGAAGCACCTTTGGTGGCATATAGACGTGACAAGAACTTGAAGGATCTTCTTGTTCACAGCCGTCTCCCAAAGGAGAATGCCACCCACTTTGGCACACTACCCTGTGGTCGGACAAGATGCAACACGTGCAAGTATGTCACCTCAACCCAGAAGGTGTCCTTTCCTAAGGCTACGTACACCATCACTAGTAGCTTCACGTGTGAATCGCGCAATGTCATTTATACGATCATATGTAAACGTTGCTGCAAAACCTATATTGGCCAAACAGGCAAACGACTTGGGGACAGATTCAGCCAGCACTTAAATGACATCGCTCAGCAAAAGTCCACACCAGTTGCCATACACTTCAATGGTCCTGACCACCATGGTCCCATCGACATCCAGGTCACAGCGATCCGATCCTGCTCCTCTGACACTGCCAGCCGAGAACAGCTTGAGAACCGTCTTATACACCGCATGGGGTGTCTAAAACCAGCCGGTCTCAACACTTTTCACACCTTTGTCTGAGGTCACCCTTTCCTCTCTTGCTCTTTTTGACTCTTTCCACTCTTATCCTATTCTCCTATTTGTATGCCATATACATTTTTTAATTTCATATTTATTTATCTCCCACTCATTCTGTCCTCTTCTATTTCCAGTCCCCACTTTTATCCCGTTGGGTAGTTTATTGTCCGGTTTCGTTTTTTAGTTTTTCAGTATGTATTGTGTACACCCGGCGGCGGAAGTCGCTTTCTGTTCAGTCACGCGCTCTTCAACAGACAGCGAATTTCGGTTCTTGCCTTCAGGGAAGTACCCAGTTTTTATTTTATTATTTTATTAAGTTTTTTATGTGTCCTATCTAGACTTCACTTTCTTTCCTTTCCTGACGAAGGCCTTGTGGCCGTAACGTAGACTATTTTCTTTGTCTTTTGTCCTCGTAAGACGAATCACCTTTTTTCAATTTTTTTTCAAACCCATCTCAATGTTATCAGAAACATTGATATCTTCGTACCTAAAATGAAACAGACGAACTCTCAAAATTGATATGATTCTCGAGGAAACTGTTAAATACGTTGTAGTGATTATGAGAGAAGTGACAGAAGAAGGGAAACAGTATGAGGATGCTTCAATAAGACTGAAAAGTGAACAAATAAAGGAAATGTTTTAATTCTTTTTCTTCATAACCCTCCACTCCCAAAGAAGCACAGGCCTTCAACAAACGCACAAGTCCTCTTGTCACGTGCTATCATCTCAAGATCTTTCCACGTTCTCCTCATCATTTTCACCTCTGTTCCCAGCTCTCTTCTCCATATGCTTCTTGGTCTACCTCTGCCTCTCTTGCCCTGAGGGTTCTAGAACAAAGACTGCCTTCTAATGCTATCAACCGGTTTCCTCAGTGTGTTTCCTATCCATCGCCATCGTCTTCTTCTCATCTCTTGTTCCACTGGCACTTGTTTAGTTCTTGTCATCAGTTCCACGTTGGTAACCTTCTCATACCATTTTAATATGTCTATTCTACGCAAGCACCCATTTATGAAAGTCTGTAGCTTTTTGGTTGTTGTTTTTGTTGTTCTCCATGTCTCAGAACCATATAATAGTACTGACTTCACATTTGAGTTGAAGATTCTTATTTTCGTGTTGGATCCGATTTATCTTGATCTCCGTATATTTCCCAATGCAGTGATATCTCCTCTTGCTTTTTGTATTCTTATTTTGACATCACTGTCTTCCCTCCAACTTTATCTATATTGCTGCCAAGATATGTGTACGATTCTACATCTTGTAGTGGTGTTTCTTCAAGTTCAACCCAGTTATCATTACTTGCATTTATTCACATTATTTTGGCTTTTCCCTGTGTATTTTCAGATCCAGTTGCAGTGACCTCTCATCGAGTGTTTTCAATTTGTCCTGCATCTGATTATGGTTATGGGACAGAAGAGCCAAGTCATCAGCAAAATCCAGATCATCCAACTGCTTAGTCAGAGTCCACTGGATTCCATTTCTGTTGTGTGTTGTCGATGTTCTCATAACCCGTTCTATTGCTAGTAAGAAAAGAAATGGAGACAAGAGGCATCCCTGTCGCACTCCTGTTCTTATCCCAAACGGTTCTGTAAGCTGTCCTTCACGAAGAACTCTGCATGTCATGTCTTCATATGTTTTCTTTATTAAATTAATGATCTTCAGGGGGACTCCATAATGCCTCATCAATTTCCAAAGTGATTCTCTGTCTACACTGTCAAATCACTTTTCATAGTCCACAAATTTAATGTACAGTGGTGAATTCGATTCTAGACTTTGTTCAACTATTATTCTCAAATTGGCTATCTGGTATGTACAGGATCTGTTCTGTCGAAAACCTGCTTGTTCATCTTTCAGTTTCTTGTCTATGGACTCTTTTAATCTCTTAAGGATATTATGTTTAATAATTTTCCTGGCACTGACACTAACATTATTCCTCTACAATTTGTGCACTCTTGTAAATTTCCTTTCTTAGACAACTTAACCAACTATCCTTCCTTTCATTCTGCTGGTATCTCTTCCTTTTCCCGGATTTTACCAAGTAATTTATATAACATCTCTGTAGCCGTGTCGATATGTGCTTTGATAGCCTCTGCAGGAATGCCATCTTGTGCAGCAGTTCTTCCATCTCTTAGAAGCTTTTTGGCTTTCTTTATGTCTTCCTTTGTTGGTCTTTCACAGTTAATTTGTAGCACTTCTTCTGCTGGCTGGATGTCTAGGGGGTTTTGTGGAACTGGTCTATTGAGAAGGCCCTTAAAATATTACGGCCACCTCTTCATTTGCTCTTGGATGTTGCTGAGCAGTTTTCTATTCTTGTCTTTTATGAGGCAACTTGTTTGCTTGTATTTCCCTGTTAGCTTCTTTGTGCTGCTATACAGTTCTCTCATATTTCCTTTGGCTGCAGCATCTTCTGCCTCTCTTGCCAACTCCTCAATATACTCCTCTTGTCTCTTTTGATACTTCTTTTTACTGCTTTGTTTGCTTCTGTGTACACTTCTTGAGCCTTGGCTTTGGAACTTCTTGTTTTGCTTGTGTTTACATCTGCTTTCTTGTTTTTTCTGTCTTTTATCTTATTGATGGTTTCTGTTGTTATCCATGCTTTGTGTTGTTGTTCCCTTTTCCCCAGTATTTCTTCACATTCCATACAGTTTTGATTTGCTGCCAATAGTCTTCTTTATTCATTACAAACGCTTTAATTGACATATCAAAAATGGTATTATAATGTCGGACAAATGATCGCTTAAACATTCATGCACGGACCAAGATACAAGTACTCGGTTTAAATTTATCTGTCATACCAAATATAATACGTAAACTTTACCTCGTCCTTGACAGAATGTCCTCGACGGTCGATGAAGCCATCAGTTCTCCATCAGCGCCGACATTTCTAATCAGCTGTGAACCTTTAGGAGTCGTCCAATTAGCAAAGGGGCCGGTGACAACGGGTCCCTGCGAGGTACCGAAAAATTCAGGAGTCCAGACTGGAGAGAGGGTTGGGTCACTTAATTCGCTATCAAGAGTACAGTCCCAGAACGGAAGACAAACTGTGGGATCCATTTCTTGTAAAGCAGTCTCAAACCTATTTGATGTTTAAGTTAACAATGACGTGTAGAATGAATAATCTGAATGAAATTCACTTGAGTTTAAAAACAAACAAAAAACCCAGCATAGATGCTCTTTATTTATCAATATGGGTAGCATATATTTTATTTTTGTTCTGAAATTTTTTAAATTTTATTACATTGATTTATCTAATAGTGTAATTAACAATTAATCGATCAATCTCAAACAGTAAAAGCTGTAACAAATCTTACAAAGGTGTCTTTCTGAAATCACAAATGTTTTTATATATAGTGTGCCACAGGGTTGCCTCTTGTAACACCTTCTCTTCTTACTGACTGTAGACTGGATAAGAGAATAACATCTATCAACAGACATGGACTTCATTGGACTGTGACATCAGTCCCAATCTCTAACCAGATGAAAGACGACATGAGAATATTTAATATGAGGTCGCAGCAAAAGGGTCTGAAAATATTTGGTAGGGAAAAGGCAAAGATTATTAGAAGAAATGTGGCAAATGGTAGCCAGATGAAACTTGTAGATACATCCCTACAGATGTTTCGGGACATATATATCTTGGCAGGCATATAGATAAAAAGGCAATTCGTAAGAGGCTGCTAATACGTAATTGTGCACGGATCTGACTACCTCATCTTGTCAACATATTTCTGCATTAATCACAGCAGGAAGAGTACACCAGTGTTTGTGTGCAGGCTTCTTACAAGTGGACCAGCAGCACTTTTCTTTATCAATGAACATGGACAACAATGGAGGAACAGGAAATGATATTAACATTTGAATACAGAAGGCAAGAGGAACTTTAACTGTAGTCGGGAAATACATGGGAATAACAAGAAATTAATTCATGGATTTAACAAGAAATTAAGCATGAATAAACAGGCTACGGGTACATGCAAAATAATAACTCCAAGAGCATTTGAATACACAAACATAAGACATCTTGAAGGTATTACAGACTTGGAGTCAGTTAGTTTAAGGCCTGTGCTCCATACAAAGCTGAAAGGGAATGTACGTAAGAATGTATATATGTATGAATGTATGTATGGATGTATGTGTGTATGTATGTATGTATGTATGTGGCAACAGCTCTCATTAACGCTGTATGAATTTATGTAAATTATAATTATTCTCCTATACGCCATGTTGTATATTATTATATCATGTCAGTACATATCAATGTATTTTCTTGAGAATAAAGATTCTGATATGTATGTATGTAAATAAGTATGTATGTAGGTAGGTAGGTTTGTAGGTAGGTAGGTTTGTAGGTAGGTAAGTTTGTTTGTATGTATGTATGTGTGTGTGTGTTTGAATGTGTGTGTGTATGTATGTATATATGTATGTATGTAAAAAACACCCATTTTAAATTGCTGGAGATGGTTTCCACGATTTTATTAAGTATAATCTCAATTGTGCTCTGTCTAATATACCAAACTACTATTGTATTTGATGCTATATTTAATATCTTACTCCACTAGCTGTCAAAGCATTTTATGGCAAACAAAGAATCTGATAAAACCCCAATGTAAAAACACATGTATTGATATACTTGAAAGGTTTTCAACACACATTTTGTAAACTTCAAACTGTGCATGCAAAGTGTGTGAGTGGATTAATGTCGCTGGGCTTGCCAAAATTTGAAGTCAAAGTTTTATGTAAATATGTCAGCATTAGTGCAATTATAGGTTCTTACAGAATATGGAAAATTCGATGTAAAAAACACCCATTTTAAATTGCTGGAGATGTTTTTAAGTCTAATCTCAATTGTGCTCTGTTTAATATGCCAAACTACTACTGAATTTGATGCTATATTTAGTATCTCACTCCACTACCTGTTAATGTATTTCATTGCAAAATAAGATTCTGATAAAACTCCCATTAAAAAACACCCATATTGATCTACTTCAAAGGTTTTCCACATAAATTTTTATAAATTTTAATAATACTCCTTTTTGTTATGTGGTACCATATCATTAAATGCCAATTTGTGGTACCATATCATTACATGCCAATACGTGGTACCATATCATTACACGCCAATATGTGGTACCATATCATTACTGTCGTGAAATATTCTAATCCACATATATAAATTATCAGGTAAATATAAAGCCTAACAAATAAATTCTAATAAAGAAAAGAGCAATGGTAAAATAACAGTGCTGTCACAAAGAATGTACTCGAAATCCCCCTTTGTTTTATGCTTCGTCTGCAAATTGTAACGTTTCCACGTTAAATATAAGCCACTGCATAAATACAAGCGTTTCCACAACACATTAAAACGGGTATTGCATTTCTAAGAAAAACATTGAGAGGCACACTGCGTAATGACCTAAATTAATCCTAACATTAATTATACTACGTTACCAAAACGAATGAACAGATGGACTCAAATAGAAAGAAGGGAGGGCTGAAAATCAGGAACGCATGCAACACTAAACACGTGTCTCGCTATTAATGCCACCCCAACACGCGTCGCGCGATACACAATTACTACTATCACGCGTGTAAGGCCACATGCACTAACTTTTTTTCAGACGGACAGTGATAAAAACACTAACCTTCCCAGAGTTAGGTTTTAAAATCCTGAAAAACGCTTATTAGAAAAGATAACATTAGATGGGTTTACGTTTGAAAACATTACAGTACCCAGACAGCACATCTTCGAAACAGGAGGTAGAAGAAATTGCATATTTTGAACGCAGCCACTTAGCTCTTTTAAATTTGTATATTTGGGTTCCTTAGGGCTTGCTGACAAAGAATATGTAAAACGTTACGCAAATAGTCTAGGAATTAATAAATTATAACCAAAATAAAATAGTGGGGATGCCTGACAGCATGAAATCATTTCTGCTCATAAAATTTTTTTATAACGTGTTTGAAAAAACCTTACGTTACGGAAATAGCCTACCATGTTAACTCCTAATTGATTGGAGCGCAACAAATATAAGACTAAACACGATTGGTCGGGCTATAAATACTATATTGCGTTGTTATGGGAAACGAATAGAAGGGGTACTTTTTTGAAAAGATGTGGAGACGTGGTTTCATTGGGTAGAGCTGCGAATATACTTGATTCAGAGCGTCTGTTCATTGCCACATCTTGTAATAAACCTACTAAGAAGCAGTACGTTGAGCACCAGTGTATATTTTATATAAAATAAAGCCTGGAACATCGGCAGATCGGAGTTGTGCTATATCCATTGCCAGTCAACGAAACTGTTTATTATTCTATGAATTGTGGGACTGTGGTCTTAACGTTATTGAGCAGCACCTGGTCAGAGCTTTGCTGAAGCCAGAGGTGGACAGCATACTCCTTGGTCCATATAGCAACCAGTGGGGTGGCTCCAGAGCTCATTGAACTCATCGAGCAGAGGAGCCTTTTTCTGCAGTCATCACGCAAGATAAGAGAGTGTGGCCATGGAGCTCAACATTATGTACCCCATCTTAAAATGACCTTGTAAAAATAACATTAAGAGGGGAATTTAAGTGTTTTAATATCAGGAACTGAGAACATCTCCAATACTAGTTCCAATAAAGACAAACTATTGAAGTCATGATGACAAATACCAACAGAGCTTGAACAAAACAAAACCAGTATTACCTCATATTACTACTACACAACTGACACACATAGGATACTATTAAAAATATATGTCACTACAAGATTCATATTGATAAATTCTGTACATATAACTTGTAATTAAAATTGATTGTGATTCCTGGTTCCCTTTGTATTTGAATCAGGACACATATACCTTCATGACAGCAATGAATACATATTGTTATTTGAAAAGTTATCAGTGACTCCTTTAAGATATCCTCGTAGAGTGTTTCATGTATGTGAGTGTCACAGTGTTGTCAAGTGTGGTGGAATAAATTAAATTGTTTATCTGTCTGTTGTTGTTATGACTTACACTTCATCATACACATACCCTAGACATATAACGTAGTCATCACACTATTCCAGAATAATTCTGACTGAGGTATACATATGTGGCAGCAAGTAAGGTTATATATAATACACTACTCTTATTAGATATATATATACCTTCACAGCTGATCTCAGTCAGTACACTAAGTCCCCTATAAATATTTATAACATCCCACTTTACCACATATATTGGGGTCTCGCTCTTGGGATTTTGAATCTTTCCCTATTAAAAATATTGGGGGTAATTCACTTCAGGGAATATAAGAATTAAAAGGTATCCTTGGGTGGAATTAAATAAGGTTGAGCTCTCGGTGCCTGTGTTGTCCTTTAGATATATATTTAGAGATTGAATTGTTAGTTAGACATTTTATAAACTTACCTGATAGACAATGGCGGACCTGGCCAAGTTTCGATCTGCTGCTGTTCAGACTGCAAAAGAGTTAGGATTAGATGGGCAAGTTATGGTTGCCTATGTCACTACTGAATGTGACAAATTTATTGAACGGGAAGAAAGAAGATTAGAAAAAGAGGCCGAAAGAAAATTAGAGGCTGAAAAAGAAATTAAGAGGTTGCAGATTGAGGCTGACAAAGAGGCAAAAGCATTGGAAGCTGAGGAAAGAAGACAGGCTGCAGAAAGGGAAGAGAAGAAATTAGCTGCAGAAAGAAAAGAGAAGAAATTAGCTGCAGAAAGGGAAGAGAAGAAATTAGCTGCAGAAAGGGAAGAGAAGAAATTAGCTGCAGAAAGGGAAGACAAGAGATTAGCTGCAGAAAGGGAAGCAGAAGATAAGAGATTACAAAGGGAACATGAGTTACGACTAAGGGAGTTTGAGTTTCAAGGCCATGCTCCTGAAAATGGTGCCAGTCCCTTTGCCTCTGATGCTACGGTTACTCAGGGAGCCTCAACCTCAGCTATGAATTTTCATTTAGATCATTTTGTTGAGAAAGACGATGATATAGAGAGCTATCTAAATAGGTATGAACTATTAGCTACCACGTATGGGTTAGAGAGAGAAAGGTGGAGCTTAAAGTTATCTCAGGGACTTCGTGGGGCAGCTTATGAAGTTTTTGCAAAAATGAGCAGAGGTGATCAGGAAAATTATGACATGCTAAAGCAGGCTCTTTTGTTAAGGTATGAAAAGAATGCAGAATTTTATAGGAAAAAATTTAGGAATGCTAAACTACTGTCAGGTGAAACCTATCACCAGTTCTCTGCACGAATAGAGACATACTTGGAGAAATGGACTTCTCTGGGGAAAACCCAAGATCTTAAGGAAATGGTCCTTATAGAGCAATTAAGAGAGTCCATGGCTCCAGACCTGAGAAAGTTTCTCATGGAACAAGGTGCAGAGAGGCTGGGTGAGTTGCTAAATGTTGCTGAAAGGTATCAAGCAGCTCAAGCAGAGGTAACAGGTAATAAAAAGAAACAAGTGGATAACTTTAGGGCACCACAGAACTTTAATAAATTTGATCCTAGGGATCAAAACAAAGGTAAGCACCAATTTGATAGGCCACGGTATGAAAATAAAAATAAATTCCCACAATTCGATGAAAGGAAATATGATGAAAGAAAATCTTTCAACCAAGGAAAAAGGTGGTGTAAAAATTGTAAGATGAACAATCATGACACTGACCATTGTAGAAGGAAACCTCCTCATTGTGCTGCTATGACATCGGGGAAAAAGGAAAAGAAGGTCAAACCTGAAGAACTACAGGAACCATACCACCCCCCAGTGTGTGAAGATGTCATCTGTAATGGTGTCACTATAAGGTGTTTATATGATACCGGTTTAGATTACGATTCCGTTGTGAGTTCTCACCTGGTGCAGGCCGATCAATACACCACAGAAACAGTGGAGATTCAAACTGCAACCAAGGATGTAGCTACCATGACACTTCCCGTCGCCCGAATAAAAGTGAAAACGCGATATGTGGAAGGAATCATAAAAGCAGCAGTGATAAATGAGCCAATCTACCCTCTAATATTGGGGTGTAGATATGTCTTCTTGGGGAATCCCAAGAGACCTGTGATATTGGCAACAGTGCAGACCAGATCACAGTCAAAAAAGGAGGAGGATAATCCAATAAATACTCACCCAGATGAGATGAGGAAGGCACAGGCTGAGGACAAAACACTCAAGCCATGTTTCAAGAAGTTGCCCAAATCTCATACACCTCCAGGCAAGGGAGAGTTTTATATGAAGAACAAACTGATATATAGGAAGGCTGGATCTGAATCCAATGGTCACGGACAGCTGGTCCTTCCCACTTCATATAGGACTAAAGTGTTGGAACTAGGGCATGCGATTCCCTTCAGTGGTCATATGGGAATCAGCGCAACAGGACAGCGAATAGCTTGTCACTATTTCTGGCCAGGAATAACTGAAGATATCAAACGATATGTAAAATCCTGTCCAGAGTGCCAACGAGTAGCACCTAAACATTGGACTGCACCAGCAACTCTGGGGGAAATGCCCATAGTGGGAACACCCTTTGAGAGAGTTGCCGTGGATCTTGTGGGACCTCTCACCCGAACCAAGAGAAGGAACAGCTACATTCTGACTCTGGTGGACACTTGTTCTATGTGGGGAGAGGCTGTAGCCCTGTCATCGATTGATTCTAAACATGTGGCAGAGGCATTGCTCACAATTTTCACAAGGTTAGGCTTTCCCAATCAAATCTTGACTGATAATGGCTCTCAGTTCAAGGGGAAACTAACTGAAGAAGTTTTCAGGATCTTCCAGGCCAAACACTTCCATTGTAGTGTGTATCATCCCCAAGGGAACGGCCAAGTGGAAAGATTTAACGGCACATTGATGTCGATCCTGAGAAAGTTGGCACACGAAAAACCAGATACATGGGACCAGTACCTGCACGCCGCCCTCTTTGCTTATCGGGAGGTACCCCATAGTTCAACCGGTATGGCCCCGGCAACATTATTGTTTGGAAGGCCAATAAAAGGTCCACTCGAAGCTTTGTTAAGAACGTGGACTGATGAAAAGGCAGAGGAAAACATTACATCTTCATACCAATATGTGAATGAGCTGACCACTCGTTTAAAAACTGGCTGGAAACTTGCCAATGAAAATTTGAAACAAGCCAGGAAGAAACATGCTGCCTATTATAACAGGAAGGCGAAAGACAGAAATTTGGCTGTGGGAGAGAAGGTACTGCTTCTTCTCCCCGGGAGTCAGAATAAGTTACAAATTGGATGGCAGGGTCCATATACAGTTTTAGAGAAGGTGTCTAGAACAAATTATAAGATAGATAAGAAGGGGAAAGAAAAAATCTATCATGTGAATCTCCTGAAGAAATATTTGGAAAGAGAACATCAGGAAGAGACACACTTGTTGACCTTGTCCATCGCCATGGAGATGAAAAAGGAACCACTTTCATCATTTGAATATCCATTACACCCCTGTGAGACAGCAGCACAGGTGAAAATCAGTACACATTTAACGAAAACTCAGAAAGAGAGAGTGCAACAGGTTCTAAATAATCATGCAGAGGTGTTAACAGACCGACCAGGGCATACAAACCTATTGGAATATGATATGAAACTGATAGACCCCACACCTGTCTGTATGAAACCATATTCGATTCCGTTTGCTAAGGAGAAAGCTTTGAAGGAAGAGATAGACTATCTGTTGAAGGAAGGAATTATTTCGCACAGTGAATCTTCGTATAGTTCCGGTGTTGTACTCTTAAGGAAGCCCTCTGGAGAACATAGACTCTGTATAGATTACAGGAGACTGAATGCTATTACAGAAGGACAGGTGGATCCATTGCCGGATACAAATCAGCTGTTTGCCAGACTAAATAAAGCTAAATATTTCTCAAAAGTGGATCTGAGTAAAGGATACTATCAGATTCCAGTAAAGCCTGAGGTTAGACCATACCTAGCTTTTAGTACCTCAGAAGGACACTATGAGTTTAATAGATTGCCATTTGGATTGAAGAATGCGCCTAGTGTCTTCTCTAGAATGATGAGAAAATTATTGGACCCTCTGAATAATCCATGTATAACAAATTTCATGGATGATATCCTTATAGCAACAGAAACATTTGAGGAACACATTGACTCTCTGAACATGCTGTTTAATCGACTTAGGGAGGCAAATTTAACAGCCCGACCAACCAAATGTTGCGTTGGATGTAAAGAATTGGAATTTTTGGGACACACAGTTTATCAGGGAAACATGACCCCTGACCCAAAGAATTTAGAGAAACTACAGAAAGCCCCGAGACCACAAACCAAGAAGGACGTGAGATCCTTTGTCTCATTATGTGGTTTCTACCAGAAGTATATCAAAAACTTTAATTCCATATGTGCACCGTTAACTGATTTGACACGTAAAGGACATCCAGATCGCATTACATGGACACCACAATGTGAAATGGCTTACCAAGAATTGAAGGAAAAGCTCACAAGTAAACCTATTTTGAAATTGCCTGACTTAAGTCAAGAATTCATTGTAAGAACGGATGCCAGTAATATTGGGTTAGGTGCAACTCTACTACAGAAGTCAGATGCATTGGATGGGGAATTAAGCCCAGTGGCATATTGATAAAGTTGATAATGTTGGATTTTTATTCCCGTTAATGATATCCACCAAAAGATAGATATAAGTGGATGGAAGCAGACATCATCATCATCATCATCAGTTGATAAGATCTCTATGGTGTTGTTTGCTCCACTGTAGTGTATGGAATGTCAACTTGACCTACGCAGTGGTGTGTAGACATGGATTGAGTGTACAATGTGCGAATGATGATAAGGGTTCGTGTTGTTGACAAATGTTCTTTTCTCACACTCATGTATGACTGGAAGTCATCGACACCAACGACTGTGTACCTTTTCTAAAGTTTAATTGGACGTACACACTCGACAGCACAGATAGTGACAAATCACAGGTTGGCATAATACATCATAGTACAGTGGATAAATGGTCTTGCAATGTTATGTTACATGGGCACTCATGTAGATTAATATTATAATGGACTGTCAGTAGCCAAGCCCTCAGCATCGCCCATACATATAAATCATCTGACTTCACTGACTGAGCACGTCAGCTTATAAACAATATTTCAGATGGCTTCTAAACCTAATCTCGTTTAGCGACGATTCTCCCACATAATGTTCAGCACATATTTTTTTCATATAATAATATTGAACCGCTAATAACGGGTTCTCATGTGTAGCAGTGATCTCTGGACTAAACAAGCGATAATACGGGCATCCCCTTTCTCTTCTTGAAAGTCCCTACATGTTTTGGTTCCAAGATGGCTTCACTCGTGAGCTGTCACTCACGTTTGGATACAGATAATGAATCTGTCCTAAAGTTAGTCATTCATAAAACATTTCATTGCTCTGTAGATTTGATCATGAACAATTGACTGCATTCTACAGAATATAGTGCTGCTAGGAATCGAAGTCGTTTTCATCGAGTCAAATATATTCTCTTAGACATTCAAATCGTAACTATCGAAAATGGTGGCTTCGATCGAGAGTTCATAAGAGTATCATTGATTACCTTGGTAGAGGAATATGAAACTGCCATTCCTTGGCAATATGAATAAACACTGGGGTAAAGCATACACGATAGGTTTAGACGACTATCACTTTCCCCACAAATACTGAGATCACTTTTTCCCGGCGACAGGCCGACATAGGAAACACACAGTCCCTATCAGGACGAAGCCAAATCACACCACACTCTAGCGACACATCCGCCGAATAGCCTTTGACCTCTCTAGAGACAACAGAACATATAGTTCGACTTAGATATGTAAAGATATACAGATATAAGACAGACTCGTCCTACTCAGACAAACAATACACATAAATTCAGGCCATAGATATTCTGAAGCAAGAACAATCTATTATTACCCAAACAACGAATAAATCGCAGTAAAATGGATTTATCCGCGGAGTTTGATCGAAGAGATGGCACAACTTTCAAGGGAAGTAACTCAATAATGACTTTCCCTTAAGCACTAAAAAATTACCTATGTATAATATTGTAAGATATCAAAGACTGCACGTAACAGTCTTACCACACCTCCCGGGAAAAAAAAAATGGAACTTTTTTTTTTTTTGAAATACATCTAGGAGCAACGTACAATAGGCTCACAACGCATGAATAATGCGCAGATGAAAATATCAGGAATACCTATAACGCCTAATATGAGGCTAAGTCGACTTATGGAGCGACTGGTGAGAATGTGTCTCATAAACTGAGAGAAATTATTTCTCTACAAGTATATTTTTCCAGGATGGTGTCATCAAAGTATAATACAATTCTGGCAATTACACAATGCCTAAAAAATTCATATCATCATTTCGTATTAGATATCTTAAATTTATGATTTATGAAGAAAAAATCATCAAAGCACAGCGGTGAATAAACATCCATGAACCGCTATGTAGTGATACAATCATTATATTATTAAATTACAAATGTGTATCTATCATGATATAGAAAAGGAACTACTATAGAACTAGACATATCAAGAAGTCTAAGCCCTAATAGTTATGTGGAATCATGTGGGCATCTTGACAGAATGTCTGCCATCACATTATCTGATCCACGAATAGCTCGCACAGAGAAATGAAAAGGTTGAAGAGCAATTGCATATCGAGTAGACCTCGAGCTCTTCAAATTCTTACTCTGTATAGCAGTAAGAGCTTTTTGGTCGGTTTCTACTATGAAATGTGCGCCTAGAAGGAATCTCTGTAGTTTGAGGATCGACCAAACCATAGCTAATAGCTCACGGTCTAAAACCGAATAATTCCTTTCTGCCGCATTAAGTTTTCTGGAAATATACATTACAGGATGCAGAGTTCCAGAGTACTCTTGCATTAGTGCCGCTCCAATCCCAGTGGATGAAGCGTCACTACGAAGAACGAATGTCTTATCTTTAGTGGGTAGCACTAAAATAGGTGGTGTTGAAAACAGTGTTTTAATCTTATCCAGAGAGCATTGGCATTCCTGAGACCAGTGGACCACATTAGGCGAACCTTTCTTTAGAAGTGTTGAGAGAGGTGCCATGATAGAGGATAGATTCTGAATGAATCTGCCATAAAATTGAATAAGACCTAACAGACTTCTCACCTGTTTTTTAGTCTTAGGGATTGAGATGTTAAGTATCTTACTAGTATTATGGTCCTCTGTCTTTAGGAAACCATGACCAACTCGGTGGCCTAGGAAAGAAATTTCGCTAAAACCAATATAGGCTTTAGAGGGTTTCGCTGTCAGGTTGTGCTCACGCAAAGTAGACAGCAATTCATCTAACCCTGAATAGTGATCTTCCCAAGTATCGCTGAAAAGACAGATGTCGTCTAGATATGCAATGACATCTGACCGATAAGATAGGATTCGGCGCATCATGCGTACGAACGTAGCTGGTGCGTTCATAAGACCGAAAGGCATAAAATTCCATTGGAACAAACCTCTAGGTGTTGAAAAAGCCGTGAGAGGTTTGGCGCGTTCAGATAAAGGAACTTGCCAATATCCTTTAGACAAATCAAGTTTAGTGAAAAAATGAGATTTGGAGAGTCGAGTAAGTAGCTCTTCCAGTAAAGGCATAGGTTCGGCATCGAACTTCGTTACTTGATTCAATTTTCGATAGTCAACGCAAAGACGTATGTTATTGTCTTTTTTACGCACAATAACCATCGGCGAAGAATATGCAGAGGTGGATGGTTCGATTATTTTCAAATCTATCATCTCATCCAACTCTTTCTCGACCTGTGCTTGAAAATGTATAGGTATAGGATAAGGTCTAACCCTAATAGGAGTATGGTCAGTTAGAACAATGTCATGTTGAATGACATTCGTTTGTCCAGGGATGTCAGTGAGTACATCCTGAAATGTTTGCAACATAGTTGAAACTTGTCGCTGTTCTCCTAGAGACAAATCAGGAGAGACAGTAACGTTCTTCCATGATTCACTGGAATGAAGTGGGATCATTGGAAGAGGAAGATTTACATCTGAAAAACTTGTTTCCTCATCCTGTATCACGGACAGTGATGAGTAATGACCATGTTGTACTGGAGAATTGTCCGTTGCTTGGAAAATGGGTTGCAAATAATCCGGACGTTCATGGAATTCAGTAAGCATATTGATGTGGAAGGTTTTATGCTTCCCATCAATATCGACAATATAGTCGACATCGGAAATTTTCGATATTATATCGTACGGACCTTTCCAAGAAATAAGTAATCTGTTTTCCCTACAAGGTAGTAGTACAAATGCTTTGTCACCAGGACAAAGTTGTCGTAAGCATCTCTTCTTATTGGCAAATTGCCTTGCCTTCTGTTTCGCAAATTCAGAAGAAGAAGTTGCTAATTTGCATGCTTCGATAATTTTTTGTCTCAACGCGATGACATATTCGTAGGATGACTTTGTGTCATCGTCAATATTGTCAGATGTTATGAGATCGTGAAGCAACGACATAGGGCCACGCGGACGCGCGCCAAAGACGAGTTCAAAGGGAGAAAATCCCGTATGTTCATTGGGTACCTCTCTGTAAGCGAAGAGGGCCGCAGGTAAAACTCTGTCCCAGTCTTGAGGATGATCCTCAGTTATCTTCCCCAGTAAGTTTTTAAGTGTTCTATTAAGGCGTTCGACCATACCATTAGACATTGGATGGTAGATACTACTTAAAGATCTATCTATCTGCAGAGTAGACATTACTTGAGACATGGTATCTGATATTAGTTGGGTGCCATGGTCTGACAATATCTCTCCGGGGAACCCCAGACGAGAAAATATAAGCCAAAGAGCATCTGCAATCTCAGCAGTAGTAATGCTCTTCAGAGGAATAGCCTCTGGCCAACGTGTGCACATATCAACACACGTCAAGATAAACTGATGTCCTCTGGCAGACTTGATCTTAAATGGACCAATAATGTCTATGGCCATTTTTTGAAACGGCCGAATAGGAATGTCCGCCGCCTGAATGGGTGCAGCATGCCGTGGACCTTTGGATTTAACTTCCTGACATACTTTACAAGATCGACAATAAATCCGTATGTCCTTGTTTACCAATGGCCAAAAGAAAGCCGCAAGGACTCTTGACTTAGTACGGGAAAAACCCATGTGTCCAGCACACTGAGAGTCGTGAGCGTGCTGCAAAATTTTAACTCTCAAATTCTTGGGAACCAGGATTTGAGAATGACTTGACGTAATGGAGTCTTGAACCATACGTACAAGTACGCCATTCTTCTTTGTAATCCACGATTTACGACTTGTGTCTTTATTCGGATCACCTTTAGTTGCAAGAATGAAGAATTTCTTCAGAGTGGGATCATCTTCTTGCTGTTTTATAAACGAGTCACGAGAAATTACCAAGGGATTATCTTGGTTATGCACTTCATTATCTTCAGTAGATGAAGTTTGAGGCATATTAAGAGCCTGAGCTCTAGTGACTACAGCGTTAGCAATCTGCATGTTTTGCCTTTCCCACGTGGAAATTTGTTGCGGAGTGCATTCCTTGACTCCATGAATGCGACCGATGATGAGGTCAGCGATCGGATTCGGAAGAAGACATGCGTGTACATCTCCTGTAAAGAAAGGAGTAGCAATCCTAATGATAGCAGTAGAGTATTTCTCTAATGTGCCGCCAAATGTTACACATTTGACTACTTGTCCAGTGGCACGGGAAGGATCTACGAGTGACTGCCTAACACCAATTGTGGTGCATCCAGAATCAAATAGCACAGAGACTGGATTGTTATTCACTAAACCCTTATGTAAGACAAGAGAACCTCTTCCATCATGCGCGACTGATGCCGGAAGAGCAGGAAGAGGATGGCCACAGCTTAAAGTAGACACTGTGGTTGGCTCAAATAACGTTTTGCATTGGGGGCACTGAGATGCTCTCCCAAAATCAAAAGCGGCACATGCCATATTACTAGCATCATTATTATCTTTACTCTGTTTATAGGCTTCATGGGACTCTTGTTGTGCAGAGTTTGCCTGAAAATGTGGTTTATGTCTTTTGTTTTGAGATCTACCTCGGTTATTATCACCTCTGTAGTTATTGTTACCTCTATTGTAACCCCTATTTGGGTTTGAGTCATAGTTCCCTTGGTTACCATTATCATATTCATTATAATGAGTATCTCTGTAATTATGATCTTGTTGACTCCAAGACGGATAACCCTGATAGTTTCTATAATTACTTCCTCTACGGAAATTCCTATAATTATGACCACCCCTGTGTCGAGAGCTATCAGGTCGTCTCCAGTTCTTTGAAGAAGAACCCTGAAATGATTGGTTACCTTGGTTTTGATAACTATTATGGTTACCTTTTTTATCAAATCTGTTTTGAGGTCCCTGAAATCTGTGTGAATAATTGGGATTGTATGGTGTTGCTGAAGCAACTGGCATACTCTCCTTAATCTTAGTGTTGCCAAAAGTCACGTCGGGGTGTGCAGTGACATATTGGGAACAATATTCTTCCATTTCTTTTAGAGATTTGGGTTTACGCTCATGTATAAATTCAAGGAAAGGTTTGTTCACACATGACATAATCTTATCTCTGAGCAACAAATCCATAAGTCCTTCATACGTTTTTTCTGTTTTGGAAAGCTCAATCCAACGATCAACTGTGAGACGTGCCTTTGCAGTGAATTCTGAGAATTCTACACCCGTCTCAGGTACCATCGTCTTAAATAAAAGGCGATAGCCTTCCTCACTTAGCTGATATTTTTTTATCAAAGCCGCCCTAATGACATCATAATTATCCTTATCTGCTTCTCCTACAAGGCATAATCTAGTCAAAGATTCACCTTTCAAGTTTTCTGATAATTGATTAGCGTATTGTGATTTATCCACATTATGTGTACGACAAGAACGTTCAAATCTATCCAGCCAGAATGTAATATCGTCACTGGACTGATTGAACGGTGGAACCTTAACCTTGTAAGTAGAAGGTTTACCATTACCACTAGATGCCTGATTAACATTACTCATACTTGTCAATCTCAATTTCTCCAACTCAAATTCATGTTCTCTTATTGCTTTTTTCTCTTCAGCATCTAATCTTTTTTGTTCAGCCTCCCTGTCTAATCTTTTTTGTTCAGCTTCCCTGTCTAATCTTTTTTGTTCAGCTTCACTGTCTAATCTTTTTTGTTCAGCTTCACTGTCTAATCTTTTTTGTTCAGCCGCAGCTTCTCTTTCTAATTTTTTTTGTTCAGCTTCAAATCTCCTTTCCTCCACCTGCATCTGCAATTTCTTTTGTTCAGCAGCAGCCTCAGCTTCTCTTTCTAATCTTTTCTCTTCCGCCATAGCTTTTCTTTCTTCTGCAGCTAATCTTTTCTCTTCTGCCATAGCTCTTCTCTCTTCTGCAGCTAATGCTTTGTCATATTGAGCAACTGCCCATTGTTCTAATTGTTGACCAGTCTTATCAAGGGCTTTCCCTTGTGTAATGAAGTATTCTAATGTAGACATGATGTCTAACAATAATACTAATCACCTGAATCAATAATAATACCACAAGTTCTCAATGACTTGATTAATCAGTATACTATCCCAATATCTGTGGGTCACAAGCCTTTAATAAGGTCTTGTATAATAGTAATAATAATCAGGTACTGGTTTATACCATAATCCAAGTGCAGTGCACAGGCAATTGTGTCTTATGAAATATACCTATATAAAACATATGTCAACCAACAGAATACATAAAGTACAAATAGGACTGACAATACAAGAACGTTTGCAGAAATCAAAATAAATCAAATAGGGAAATCAATGAAAATAATCACTGAATCTGCAAAGAATAACAACACAAATGACGTCACAATATATGAATATAAATTGTGAATAGAACTGAAAGATAGAAAAGGTTAGACCAACAAATTACAAACAAATCAAAACAAAACTAAAGAACAAAGAAATATTACAAAAATAACAATAATTACAGACTTCACAGCTAACACAAAAGCAACAGTTGTCGCAGCAAATTTTCAATCAAGAAAATTGCACCTATAGAAAACGCCCACAACGGACCCTCTATGACGTGGGATATTCTGTTGTGAGGACGCCGCCCAACCTTAAACACAACCCGCTGACATAGAAACTAACATACTATACAAACAAATAACATGTAAACATAAATATATATAAATTATGTGTATGATAGTATGTGTTGCAAAATAGGCTCAGTTTTACAGTAATGGCAAAGTTATTTTTATGAAAATAAACAAACTGCCACTTTATTCAATTAAACATTCTGGCCTTAAATATTAAAGTTCATATATGGAAAACAAGAAGATCCATCGATGAAAATAGGACTTCTTAGTTCACAAATACTGTCTTCCTGTTAACATTGACAAGAATTGATCCAACTGTTCTGTGAAACTCTGTAATGTCTAATGTAAAAAATGTCAACAACGCTGACCTACATACTGCATTCACTTGACAGGTCACGTGACGAAGTGTTGACAAAGAGCAAACCAATACTGCAAGTGTGTCGTATCAGCCACAGGAAACGGTCTGGTATCGGTAATCTGTTGACTTCTGAACTTCTGCGAGGTCAAACCCAGAAAGCTGGTCCACCAGTTGATAAAGTTGATAATGTTGGATTTTTATTCCCGTTAATGATATCCACCAAAAGATAGATATAAGTGGATGGAAGCAGACATCATCATCATCATCAGTTGATAAGATCTCTATGGTGTTGTTTGCTCCACTGTAGTGTATGGAATGTCAACTTGACCTACGCAGTGGTGTGTAGACATGGATTGAGTGTACAATGTGCGAATGATGATAAGGGTTCGTGTTGTTGACAAATGTTCTTTTCTCACACTCATGTATGACTGGAAGTCATCGACACCAACGACTGTGTACCTTTTCTAAAGTTTAATTGGACGTACACACTCGACAGCACAGATAGTGACAAATCACAGGTTGGCATAATACATCATAGTACAGTGGATAAATGGTCTTGCAATGTTATGTTACATGGGCACTCATGTAGATTAATATTATAATGGACTGTCAGTAGCCAAGCCCTCAGCATCGCCCATACATATAAATCATCTGACTTCACTGACTGAGCACGTCAGCTTATAAACAATATTTCAGATGGCTTCTAAACCTAATCTCGTTTAGCGACGATTCTCCCACATAATGTTCAGCACATATTTTTTTCATATAATAATATTGAACCGCTAATAACGGGTTCTCATGTGTAGCAGTGATCTCTGGACTAAACAAGCGATAATACGGGCATCCCCTTTCTCTTCTTGAAAGTCACTACATGTTTTGGTTCCAAGATGGCTTCACTCGTGAGCTGTCACTCACGTTTGGATACAGATAATGAATCTGTCCTAAAGTTAGTCATTCATAAAACATTGCATTGCTCTGTAGATTTGATCATGAACAATTGACTGCATTCTACAGAATATAGTGCTGCTAGGAATCGAAGTCGTTTTCATCGAGTCAAATATATTCTCTTAGACATTCAAATCGTAACTATCGAAAATGGTGGCTTCGATCGAGAGTTCATAAGAGTGTCTTTGATTACCTTGGTAGAGGAAATATGAAACTGCCATTCCTTGGCAATATGAATAAACACTGGGGTAAAGCATACACGATAGGTTTAGACGACTATCACTTTCCCCACAAATACTGAGATCACTTTTTCCCGGCGACAGGCCGACATAGGAAACACACAGTCCCTATCAGGACGAAGCCAAATCACACCACACTCTAGCGACACATCCGCCGAATAGCCTTTGACCTCTCTAGAGACAACAGAACATATAGTTCGACTTAGATATGTAAAGATATACAGATATAAGACAGACTCGTCCTACTCAGACAAACAATACACATAAATTCAGGCCATAGATATTCTGAAGCAAGAACAATCTATTATTACCCAAACAACGAATAAATCGCAGTAAAATGGATTTATCCGCGGAGTTTGATCGAAGAGATGGCACAACTTTCAAGGGAAGTAACTCAATAATGACTTTCCCTTAAGCACTAAAAAATTACCTATGTATAATATTGTAAGATATCAAAGACTGCACGTAACACATATGCTAGCAGAAAGTTGAATAAAGCTGAAATCAACTACTCAACTAGCGAAAAAGAATGTCTTGCAGTAATATGGGCAATAAAGAAATTCAATATTTATCTGTATGGGAAGGCATTTAAGTTGCAAACGGACCACAAACCTTTATCGTTTCTAGCACAGGCTAGGCATGAGAACTCTAGGTTACTCCGATGGTCTTTACTTTTGGCTCCATATAATTTTAGCATTGAGTATATATCTGGAAAAACAAATTTGGGAGCGGATTTTTTAAGCCGCCATCCGTGTGATGAGAATCACCCTAAACACCAGAAATAATAATAAATTTCTCTATGTGTATATAGAATAAAGGACTGACATATAATGTCTGTTTTAAGAGGGGAGGTGTCGTGAAATATTCTAATCCACATATATAAATTATCAGGTAAATATAAAGCCTAACAAATAAATTCTAATAAAGAAAAGAGCAATGGTAAAATAACAGTGCTGTCACAAAGAATGTACTCGAAATCCCCCTTTGTTTTATGCTTCGTCTGCAAATTGTAACGTTTCCACGTTAAATATAAGCCACTGCATAAATACAAGCGTTTCCACAACACATTAAAACGGGTATTGCATTTCTAAGAAAAACATTGAGAGGCACACTGCGTAATGACCTAAATTAATCCTAACATTAATTATACTACGTTACCAAAACGAACGAACAGATGGACTCAAATAGAAAGAAGGGAGGGCTGAAAATCAGGAACGCATGCAACACTAAACACGTGTCTCGCTATTAATGCCACCCCAACACGCGTCGCGCGATACACAATTACTACTATCACGCGTGTAAGGCCACATGCACTAACTTTTTTTCAGACGGACAGTGATAAAAAACACTAACCTTCCCAGAGTTAGGTTTTAAAATCCTGAAAAACGCTTATTAGAAAAGATAACATTAGATGGGTTTACGTTTGAAAAACATTACAGTACCCAGACAGCACATCTTCGAAACAGGAGGTAGAAGAAATTGCATATTTTGAACGCAGCCACTTAGCTCTTTTAAATTTGTATATTTGGGTTCCTTAGGGCTTGCTGACAAAGAATATGTAAAACGTTACGCAAATAGTCTAGGAATTAATAAATTATAACCAAAATAAAATAGTGGGGATGCCTGACAGCATGAAATCATTTCTGCTCATAAATTTTTTTATAACGTGTTTGAAAAAACCTTACGTTACGGAAATAGCCTACCATGTTAACTCCTAATTGATTGGAGCGCAACAAATATAAGACTAAACACGATTGGTCGGGCTATAAATACTATATTGCGTTGTTATGGGAAACGAATAGAAGGGGTACTTTTTTGAAAAGATGTGGAGACGTGGTTTCATTGGGTAGAGCTGCGAATATACTTGATTCAGAGCGTCTGTTCATTGCCACATCTTGTAATAAACCTACTAAGAAGCAGTACGTTGAGCACCAGTGTATATTTTATATAAAATAAAGCCTGGAACATCGGCAGATCGGAGTTGTGCTATATCCATTGCCAGTCAACGAAACTGTTTATTATTCTATGAATTGTGGGACTGTGGTCTTAACGTTATTGAGCAGCACCTGGTCAGAGCTTTGCTGAAGCCAGAGGTGGACAGCATACTCCTTGGTCCATATAGCAACCAGTGGGGTGGCTCCAGAGCTCATTGAACTCATCGAGCAGAGGAGCCTTTTTCTGCAGTCATCACGCAAGATAAGAGAGTGTGGCCATGGAGCTCAACATTATGTACCCTATCTTAAAATGACCTTGTAAAAATAACATTAAGAGGGGAATTTAAGTGTTTTAATATCAGGAACTGAGAACATCTCCAATACTAGTTCCAATAAAGACAAACTATTGAAGTCATGATGACAAATACCAACAGAGCTTGAACAAAACAAAACCAGTATTACCTCATATTACTACTACACAACTGACACACATAGGATACTATTAAAAATATATGTCACTACAAGATTCATATTGATAAATTCTGTACATATAACTTGTAATTAAAATTGATTGTGATTCCTGGTTCCCTTTGTATTTGAATCAGGACACATATACCTTCATGACAGCACTGAATACATATTGTTATTTGAAAAGTTATCAGTGACTCCTTTAAGATATCCTCGTAGAGTGTTTCATGTATGTGAGTGTCACAGTGTTGTCAAGTGTGGTGGAATAAATTAAATTGTTTATCTGTCTGTTGTTGTTATGACTTACACTTCATCATACACATACCCTAGACATATAACGTAGTCATCACACTATTCCAGAATAATTCTGACTGAGGTATACATATGTGGCAGCAAGTAAGGTTATATATAATACACTACTCTTATTAGATATATATATACCTTCACAGCTGATCTCAGTCAGTACACTAAGTCCCCTATAAATATTTATAACATCCCACTTTACCACAATTACATGCCAATACGTGGTACCATATCATTACAAGCCAATATGTGGTACCATATCATTACATGCCAATACGTGGTACCATATCATTACAAGCCAATATATGGTACCAAACCATTACATGCCAATGTCTTTAAGAAAGCTTATTGTTATTGTTTTGTAGAATTGACATCATTGCACTCCGGGCAAACCCATAGGTGCTCTGTCTCCATCAGTATTTGACGAAGAGTGAATGCTAACTGTTCCTGTAGCTCGCTGGTTGTAAACACGACGGATGCATCCTCTCATGCGTCCATCTCTACTAGCTTTACGTTTGATGCCAAATTCCAACAGTCTTAACCTTGATGATTCAACTATCGCAGTGTCATTCTCTAACAGGCGGTCATTAATTGTTCTCAGTGTCGCGAGAGGTTCAGATGTTATTAAAATATATGATATCCCAAACAAAAAGATGTATCAAAGGATACCAGTATAGCGCCCGATAAGAGACTGGTCTTATAAGAAATACCCCCTTCTCTGATAAGAGTAAGGGTGTATCGACAATCAAGGTAAGGTCAAGCTGTATAAACCTTCAAGTATGATGATAGTGAATGCTACTTAAGGTCTAAGTGCTACCTCTCCAGATCCCACCCTGAATAATCGTTATTATATTTATTTTATTGTATTATGGCTAATTGTCTAGACTCTAGAGGATTAATTAATTTAATAGATATGTAATATACATACTAACAGAATCTAACTCAACTTGAATAATTAAGTAAGACTGAATGTAAATATTTACAATTTATTGATCCTATACCGTTTCTCTTTTCGGTTAGGAAAATGATAATAAACTTCAAATGCTTTTTACAAAATGGAAATAAATAAGTAAGGAATTTTCATTTCCACACTAGTTAAATATAAAAGTTATATTTAAAATGTCACTTACGTTATTATATATATTTATATACAGTTGTTAATTTCACTGGACTGTAAAGTAGGTAGAAGTTCATTAAATCCTTTATTTGTCATCATGCACGTGTTTGTTTAATGTGTGGTTTAATTCTTAATAAGATAAGACTGGATGTGCCGACCAGTGGAGTTATATGTCCACCTATCTTGTATAGTTTGAAGTACACAGTGTCTGGATCTCCAGGCTGGGAACCAATCTGGTGACTCGCTCTAAGTATATTGAGAACGTCTCGCACACACAGAGTTCCTCAGTATTGAATGTCTCGAAGACTGATAGTCATTACAGGATAAAACCTGGAAAATACAAATAATCGCAATCCTTGTATGGTCCAGCACTATTTTATCCACACACACACACACACACACACACACACACACACACACACACACACACACACACACACACACACACACACACACACACACACACACACACACACACACACACACACACACACACACACACACACACACACACACACACACACACACACACACACACACACACACACACACACACACACACACACACACACACACACACACACACACACACACACACACACGCACGCACACACTCACACACGCACACACGCACACGCGCACACCACACACACGCACACACACACACACGCACGCACGCACGCACGCACACACGCACGCACGCACGCACACACACACACACACACACAATGAACATTACAAACAAACTCAGACAATGTGCTAACAGTTGCAAATAACACTTTACTTTAATACCATCTACAGCCAGTTCGATGTGATTCCATTTTCATTATAAATCATAAGTTGATCCAATTGTTCATCATATGCTTCCTTACGATGATTTGGTTAAGTACAAATTATGAAGTAACACCTTGATTAATACACGTAAACAATTCCTGACATCCTTTCTTATGTTCCTGTACAGTATGACGCTCCTTTACGAAATATTCCATCAAATACATTACTAACTTACAGTCGTAGATCTGCCATAATTCTCAATTATCCTACACATTCCAAATGCTGGCTTTCATCCCTAAAAGTTAACACATGCTTTCTCGTCCTGTAATTTTTTCTTAACACATATAACGCACTAGCGAACACACAAGTGGATTATACACAGGAAAAGTACATATTCATATATATATATATATATATATATATATATATATATATATATATATATCTTACCCTCAGGTAGAAAACAATAGCTATAACAGGCTGCAAATGGGTACTTGGTCTGCTACGTAAATACAGCTTCAAAATATTTGACAGCAAGCGTTTGCCGCTTTCTTCTGTTCCGTACTGTATTTTGAAAATGTTGTGGCCTCAATTCAGCCCAAGTTCAGGGTCTTATATAAGGTCTCAGCGTACCTCGCGGATGGTTGGAGCAAAAGCGGTGTTTAGGAATCCCAAAACAATGCATCTTTTTGCCTTCGCGTTTAATGTGCAGACATTTTAAAATCTATTATCTTCCTTAATTGTGGATCGATTTTACTCATTTAAAGTTAGTATTATACTGGTAATTTATCTCTATCAGCCTAGCTAAAATTTGGTTAGTTAGCAAAATGCATTTAAATCTATGCAGCCTTTAACTAACTATATTGGAGACTACCCTGATGTATAAATGTCAATTAAAACGATTTTTCTCTTAGAATAACATATTATTTGAGGACGCTTTTACACATACCTCTTAAGTAATACCCCCGTTGCTTAAATTAGCTATAACTTTCGTTTAAATATCTTTAGTCTTTGAGAAATTAAATATCTTCGTATTTTCAGTTGCACAAAATAGGCCTCTATTTTAAGCATAATAGGTTTCCTTATACATACCAGAAAAAGGAGCGTTCTCATTGGCTGTTAAATCGGACCGTTTTATCCTATTATTGTGAGCGGTAAATATGACCGTGGTGTAAGGCAGACCAAAACACGACAGAGCTCCCCCATTTAAAAGCGTAAACCATTCTGGTGGAGCTTTCCTGTCTGTATTTACAGTCACGGCATTACCCCAAAATGAGGTTCACTCTACCTAACTATTCTCCTGGTTTCCTTCAGGTGGGTCAGTTAAAGTAGGCACTACTCAAGAAATCTGCCTCAACCCTCTGCGATCCAGAGATAATCTCCTGTTGTGTTTAATAAACAGCACAGGTGCTGCTGCCTGTCAAATGCTGATTATCAATCATTATTCACCATTACTCTTCTCTGAGTCTGTTCAATGATATGCCCAGAGGTGTTAGATGTTCCTCAAGGTTCCAATATTTATGAGGAGGTCTCTATAAAATTGGTGATAGCTGAGTTATGTAAGGGATCCCGTAATTTCCGCATCAGCCTGGATAAAACACTCGAAGTACTCTTCAACTCAAAAGGCAACATATGAAATTCATAGTGCCCCTCCGAAGTGATCACAGCCAGCAATGGTCTGAGTTCAGGCTTGACTGGAATCTGGTAATACCCTTTACGTATATTCATGTTTGACTCTTTAATTTCCTGCAATTCAGGTAGAGTCCATTCACCAGGTGTTTTCACAGCTTAACGTCACTGGCGATATAATATGATATGGGGAAATGAATTTCCTGCACCAAGAAACAATTCTCCCTGTAGCATTGCAATATAATATGTGATCTCAATCCAATGTCTGTGTTAAAACTTCCAATGGACTGTGTAGGCCGGCAAACTACAACTGTTACCGATATCCTTCTAATGCTAATTTAATAGTCGTGTGTCGAATAGAGCTGAGCATTAGGCCAATTGCCCACTCGCCCACTACCAATTTTTCTGGGGGAATCCCTCAGTTTCGTTTTCAAATTTGGCTGACAAACGATTTTATTTGTATCCAGTTCCACGAAATCCTATCCAATTTGTGTCGGGGTGGACTGGTTTGAGTTTACTCTCGGTACAAGACGGAGAGTCGCCAGGGTCACTGGTTTTCTGGAAGACTGTTTGTAAAAAGGTGCCATCCTATCCACTATATCTACCTGTTTATGTTTATTGTCAGGCCTATGCGTTCTTAGGTCCTGTTGAATTTCTCCATGTGTGGAGTTTACCTTGCTACATTGTGCACAGGCATTTACATACTGAGTGATGTCCTCAGCTATGCCTGAAAAATAGTGGTTTACAGATGCCTATTGACAGGTGGTACCAATTTTGATATGCCCACCGTATGGTACAACATGTGCTTGTTCCATAACTTGTTCCCTGTATGAAGATGGCAGTACTAACTGGCTATGCCCATTGGGTCCTGCTCCAGCTTTCCTGTAAAGCAATCCATCATCCACATAAAATTGTCAATTCTTTGGGGGTTATGGCTGTTTGGCCATTTGCCAAAGCAAGGTTTAAGGTTTTATCTTTTACTTGGGCCTTTCTCATCTTTATAGGATGAATTTTAAGTGGTGTTCCTTCCTCCTTCATAGGGCTTGACCTGGTCTGGAGTGTCGCCATGATCACATGTTTTATTGAGTTCCCTAAGAAAACATATCTCGTTCCTAACACCAGCGGGTAATTAGGATCATCACACACTGCTGCACTAATCACTCCTTCCACATAGCGAGTCTTGACATTGATTCTGGCTAGGGGAAGTGTTATGGTGGTTGTTCCCTTTAATGCCCCTTGTATCTCCACTGTGTCTGTGGTATACTGCTCAGGGTGCACCAGAGTCGCACTCACAACTGAGTCGTATTCCAATCCTGAATCGTAAAGGCACTTGACTTTAGTACCATTACTGGTTACTTCTTCACAGATGGGTGGGACGTTGGAGGTTTGTCTGACTGTCTGTCAGGTCCTTCCTTCCCTTTCCCACTGCTATCATACATGCAGCGTGATATGGAGGGACTTTCTTACCACAATCAAGTGTATTGTGGTTGTTCATTTTGCAAATTTTGTACCACTTATTTCCCTGTCTGTAGGTTTTATTATTTTGTACCTGAGGGTTCCTGTTTCTATGATCAAATCTGGGTTTGTCATAGTCTTGTTTGTATCTGTGTTGTTGGTCTCTATTTTCATATTCATCTTGGTTTGGGGATGGCCTACTATTTTCTACCTGTTTCTTCCTAATGCCAGCTATTTCTTTCAGAGCTGCTTGATATCTCTCAGCAACAGTCCAAACAACATTCAGTGGAACAACATCAAAACAAAGGACCCTGGAGGAAGGACTGCCTCATGGATCAGCACTAAGTTGTACACTGTTTCTTATATTTATAAATGACCTCCCAGAAGTCATCACCTGCCAAAAAGCACTATTTGCTGATAACCTCGTCATCTGGACAAAAGGAAAATACCTCCAAACCAACACTAAATATATGAACAATAACCTGACAACCATCTCTGCCTACTGCCAGTTCTGGAAACTTGAAATCAATGTAGAGAAAACTGTGTATGGCCTGTTCTGTCTAAACAAGAGAGTTAATGAGAACAACATCGAGGTCTGGATGAATGGAGAGAAACTAGCATACGAAGAATGCCCGACATATCTTGGAGCCGAGCTCGACCGTAGACTTACCATGAGACCCCACATAGACAAGCTGATTGAGAAAGCATCCACAAGACTCAGGCTCATCGAGCACCTTTCCTCCTGTGGGTGGGGAGCAGACCAGCACTCATTACGCCAACTCTATACTGGATATTTGTGCCCAGTAATTGACTACTCGCTCCCCCTCCAAACTATTGCAAGTAAAAGCCTCCTACAAAAGCTAGACAAAGTCCAAAATCACGCTCTACAGTTTATAAGTGGCGCCATGAAGACAACGCCGACAGATGCATGCGAAATCAACACCAATATTGAACCCTTAAACCTAAGAAGAGAACGTTCAGCTGTGGAAACATACGAAAGGTATCTGAGAATGGACACAAAGGAGGAGAATAGGAAAATGATAGAGCAGTGGCACCAAAAACACAGAATACAAAAGACATCCTTTCTTAAAAATGCAAAAGAAGCTAGCATCAAACACCACCTACCAGCAGTTAGAAAGCCGATGGTAACTGTCAATAATGAACCACCTTGTTGGCAGGTAACTACTCCCATAGTAAGAACCGAACCCTCTGACCCCTCAGCAGACAGGAACACTCTAGGACCACTACTGAAAACCATCACTTTAGAAACTATAGACTCATATCCACAAGACATCATCCATGTCTACACAGATGGATCTGCATTTAAAGCTACCATCAATGCTGGATATGGCACAGTGATAAAATACCCCAACCTGCACCCAGAAGACCACCCTCGCATCTTTGGCCCCTGCGGAGAAATTTGTTACAGCTATGATGCAGAAATAACAGCACTAGAAAAAGCATTGTGCCGGATAATCTCAGACTTTGAAAGTGGCATCACTCCACCTGAGGATATTGTTATATTCTCAGATTCAAAATCAGCACTTCAAGCCCTAGAAAGCAAAATGTCTCCTAATATTAATAACATCTGTAGATTAATTGACCAACTGTTCACTTCCTAATTCGTCGAAGTTACACTCCAGTGGATCCCTGGGCATGTCGGAGTCCCATGAAATGAAAAAGCCGATAAACTATTCAAAAGAGGAGCAGCACTGCCCCAGTTCCCATCAGGTACCACACTGCAAACCTGCCAACAGATCCGGAGAACCAATTATAGGCAAGATTGGCTAAACCAGTGGGCTTCCTCCCAGACAGGGCGTCCATTCTTCATACATCAAGCTAAACCAAACCCTCAAGACTCAGTTAAACAACTGAAAAGAAGAGATCAGAGTCTAATTTTCCAGCTGAGAACAGGCCATACACCCGTCAATAAACATTTAAATAGAATAGACCCACTACGTGAACCAAACTGTAGGCACTGCCACCACCATGAGGAATCAGTTGAACACCTACTGTTACAGTGCCCAAGACTAACTGACCTGCGACACCAGCTACTCCCATTGCACCCCACATCCACAATACACTCTACACATCACCACAACAACTGAGGAAAAATTGCACCTTTGTCAGAGAGGCAATGGGCTGTCAAGAGCTACCTGCTCACAGCTAAAGGGATTATATCATCATCATCATCATCATCATCATCATCATCATCAGCATCATCATCAGCATCATCATCATCATCACCTTGCTACATTGTGCACAGGCATTTACATACTGAGTGATGTCCTCAGCTATGCCTGGAAAATAGTGGTTTACAGATGCCCGTTGACAGGTGGTACCAATTTTGATATGTCCACCGTCTGGTACAACATGTGCTTGTTCCATAACTTGTTCCCTGTATGAAGATGGCAGTACTAACTGGCTATGCCCATTGGGTCCTGCTCCAGCTTTCCTGTAAAGCAATCCATCATCCACATAAAATTGTCCATTCTTTGGGGTTATGGCTGTTTGGCAATTTGCCAAAGCAAGGTTTAAGGTTTTATCTTTTGCTTGAGCCTTTCTCATCTTTATAGGATGAATTTTAAGTGGTGTTCCCTCCTCCTTCATAGGGCTTGACCTGGTCTGGAGTGTCGCCATGATCACAGGTTTTATTGGGTTCCCTTAGAAAACATATCTCGTTCCTAACACCAGCGGGTAATTAGGATCATCACACACTGCTGCATTAATCACTCCTTCTACATAGCGAGTCTTGACATTGATTCTGGCTAGGGGAAGTGTTATGGTGGCTGTTCCCTTTAATGCCCCTTGTATCTCCACTGTGTCTGTTGTATACTGCTCAGGGTGCACCAGAGTCGCACTCACAACTGAGTCATATTGTGACAGGGCAGGGTGTTGGGGGTTTGCTGTTTACGAAGAGTCTAGTTAGTCGACTAGCCTATACGCTAGAGGTGGAAATTGTTCTTCGACAGACTTAATTGTGTACCAGGTTCTGGGATGATCCTCTAAGGTGTAACATTTTAGAGCAGTTATGGTTCATTATTTTATTAGTTTTCAACAGACATTCTTCTTTCCCTTTCTTAGGCAATTCTAAGGCAAGGCAAATCAAGAGATCAACTATCCTTGATCCAAATTGCAAACTTTTTATTTACAGCATTTTTTCATAAGAAAGTGCGAAATATAATATCAAGCATGTTTTGTTTCAATCATTTGTATACATTCTTCTCCATGTTACAACTGGGCGATAGACTTCGTGTCAATCATCCCCTGATTCAATCCTTATAAAAATCTTCTCCTTCAATAATTGTATCCCTTCGCAGTAGGCTTATGCAAAGTAGGGAATACCTGCAGTTATCTATGAACAAATCATTTTCTTCATTTTTTAACAATCCAGCTTCAATACTAGGGAAATTGTCAGTGCTTCTGCATTAATTTTTCCACACTATGCATTGTTCAAAGGGCAATCGTACAGCCATATCTTTTTCTTCTAGATCTGTACGAGCTAGTCTGACTTGACATGGCAAAACGTTATAAGGCATTAGTAGCGAACTACTGACGGTGTCATCCTAAATTGAAATAATGCACTACGATTTAAAACACTGTGAAGGAGCAATACTTATGTCTTCAACAGATAGAATGAAATCCTCATTTTAAATCATTGTGAACAAAATACAACTACAGCATAAGGCCAGTGCGTCTGGTCACTTCGGCTACATGTCTGCAACTGCTTTGGCCGGGGAAGAGCCCGCTAGGTTTTTCAGCTCAATCTGGGTCAGCGTTGCGTGATCTTATTTCATCTCATGCTGTCCCGCGTGATTTTAGTCTTTGTCCTGTGACTGAAGCTAGGTGTGTTTTGGACGGTTGGAATCGTACCAAATGTTGAATCTTCTTGAACAGCTGGAACCTAATAAGGCTGATAGATGCTCTTGTATCCACCAGTGCTCTATACTGTTGGCCCTGTATTGACATGATGCAGGAACTGGGGTCTGGATGTATTTTGGTTCCATCGTTCAGCATTTCTTCATAATGTATTATTCTGGATGGGCTCACTTGACAATTTCTGTTCTGTGTTGTTTCTTTTGTTTTGGACCATTTTCTATGGTAGTCATCCTCACTAACGGTCCTGCTTAGTGAGTGGCACGTCCGTTTTCCTGACGCATGAGGGGTTGAGGTGTGCCTCTGGTGTACCGGTGTCTGGTATAATCTCGTCGGGGTGGTGTGGGTTGTTGTTGTTGGTAAGTGCCCTCTCTTCTGGGTGGTGTATTGGCGTAATTCACCGTACAGGACTTATAACTATGTCCAATTCTCCCACATGTAAAGCATCCCACTGTATTTACATTATGCACATTATTTGGCCTCTGTGCAGGGGGTCTATAGGTACGTGTCCTATCATTTTGGTATCGTGGGTGAGCCCATTGCCTCCTGGTATGGTCAACCTCTATAGGTTCATGTTCAGTATAGTCCCTATGATCCATTCGGGGTTCTCTATCTATTCTTTGTTGGAACCTTCGTCGAAGATTTTCTTCCTGTATTGCTGCTTGGATTGTTTCAGCAATTGCTTTCGTGTCTTTTCTAAGGAGATGCATTCTGATATTGTCTGCCCTAAGGCCATCAACGAATATCCCTACCAGCTGTGTATCCACATCAGGTGTGGTAGGTATTTCTCCACAAAATGCCTCTTCTGCCATATTGAGGAATCTATCTCCAAAAAGCGTTACCGATTCATCTCTTTCCTGTTTCATGCTTCTAAGAACTGACCAAGCGTGCATTTTGTCTATGATTTCGCCATACCTCTGGATTAGCTCTTTTCGAAGGGATGCGTAGGTCTCTGTGGGGTACTGCTGGGACCTCCTTCTCAAGAAATCAGTCACTAATGAATCTGAGCTTAAGAGAGCGATTTTCTTTTTCTCGTCATCAGTTATTGCCTCTGCTATTGACGCAAATATTTCCATGTCGGCCACCCATCTTCTGAATCTTTTCTTGTCTCTATCGAACGGTTGGACGATGGATCTGACCTGGGTGAACTTTGCGTAGTTGTCAGCCTTCTGTAAGTTTTCAGTAATGCGCTGTAGCGCTATCATTGTGGGTCCTTCCATATTCTGATTGTCTTGGGGCTGTAGTGGTTGTGCATGCGTTTGCTGCTGTTGTTCTACTCCTAGTTGTTGGAAATTCTCTAGTGGTTGTTCCATCTTTCGTTAATGCTTAGTCTGTTTTTCTGCTCGTTATAGAGGACTGGTCACGGTAACATTATGCATTGTTCAATCCTCTCCATATTACAACATTGGGATCATAAGAAAGTGCGAGTCAATATCAAGCTCATGCTTTGTTTCAATCATTTGTATACATTCTTCTCCATGTTAGAACTGGGCGATAGACTTCGTGTCAATCATCCCCTGATTCAATCCTTATAAAAATCTTCTCCTTCAATAATTGTATCCCTTCGCAGTAGGCTTATGCAAAGTAGGGAATACCTGCAGTTATCTATGAACAAATCATTTTCTTCATTTTTAACAATCCAGCTTCGATACTAGGGAAACTGTCAGTGCTTCTGCATTAATTTTTCCACACTATGCATTGTTCAAAGCGCAATCGTACAGCCATATCTTTTTCTTCTAGATCTGTACGAGCTAGTCTGACTTGACATGGCAAAACGTTATAAGGCATTAGTAGCGAACTACTTACGGTGACATCCAAAATTGAAAAAATGCACCACGATTTAAAACACTGTGAAGGAGCAATACTTATGTCTTCAACAGATAGAATGAAATCCTCATTTTTATTCATTGTGAACAATTCTCAACTACAGCATAAGGCCAGTGCGTCTGGTCACTTCGGCTACTTGTCTGCAACTGCTTTAGCCGGAGAAAAACCCGCGAGGTTTTTCAGCTCAATCTGGGTCAGCGTTGCGTGATCTTATTTCATCTCACGATTGGACAATAAATTTATCTACGCTGTTACTATCATGCTCCGTTTTTACCGTTAAATTTTAACTAATTTCTATCACCCAAGCTATAGTATGTTTAGTAAGAAGTGATAGTTCTTAAAGTGATGAGGGCACTGTCACAATATTCCAATCCTGAATCGTAAAGGCACTTGACTTTAGTACCATTACTGGTTACTTCTTCACAGATGGGGGGACGTTGGAGGTTTGTCTGACTGTCTGTCAGGTCCTTCCTTCCCTTTCCCACTGCCATCATACATGCAGCGTGATATGGAGGGACTTTCTTACCACAATCAAGTGTATTGTGGTTGTTCATTTTGCAAATTTTGTACCACTTATTTCCCTGTCTGTAAGGTTTATTATTTTGTACCTGAGGGTTCCTGTTTCTATGATCAAATCTGGGTTTGTCGTAGTCTTGTTTGTATCTGTGTTGTTGGTCTCTATTTTCATATTCATCTTGGTTTGGGGATGGCCTACTTTTTTCTACCTGTTTCTTCCTAATGCCAGCTATTTCTTTCAGAGCTGCTTGATATCTCTCAGCAACAGTCCAAACAACATTCAGTGGAACAACATCAAAACAAAGGACCCTGGAGGAAGGACTGCCTCATGGATCAGCACTAAGTTGTACACTGTTTCTTATATTTATAAATGACCTCCCAGATGTCATCACCTGCCAAAAAGCCCTATTTGCTGATAACCTAGTCATCTGGACAAAAGGAAAATACCTCCAAACCATCACTAAAAATATAAACAAAAACCTGACAACCATCTCTGCCTACTGCCAGTTCTGGAAACTGGAAATCAATGTAGAGAAAACTGTGTATGGCTTGTTCAGTCTAAACAAGAGAGTTAATGAGAACAACATCGAGGTCTGGATGAATGGAGAGAAACTAGCATACGAAGAGTGCCCGAGATATCTTGGAGCCGAGCTCGACCGTAGACTTACCATGAGACCCCACATAGACAAGCTGATTGAGAAAGCATCCACAAGACTCAGGCTCATCAAGCACCTTTCCTCCTGTGGGTGGGTAGCAGACCAGCACTCATTACGCAAACTCTGTACTGGATATGTGTGCCCAGTAATTGACTACTCGCTCCCCCTCCAAACTTTTGCAAGTAAAAGCCTCCTACAAAAGCTAGACAAAGTCCAAAATCACGCTCTACAGTTTACAAGTGGTGCCATGAAGACAACGCCGACAGATGCATGCGAAATCAACACCAATATTGAACCCTTAAACCTAAGAAGAGAACGTTCAGCTGTGGAAACATACGAAAGGTATCTGAGAATGGACACAAAGGAGGAGAATAGGAAAATGATAGAGCAGTGGCACCAAAAACACAGAATACAAAAGACATCCTTTCTTAAAAATGCAAAAGAAGCTAGCATCAAACACCACCTACAAGCAGTTAGAAAGCCGATGGTAACTGTCAATAATGAACCACCTTGTTGGCAGGTAACTACTCCCATAGTAAGAACTGAACTCTCTGACCCATCAGCAGACAAGAACACTCTAGGACCACTACTGAAAACCATCGCTTTAGAAACTATAGACTCATATCCACAAGACATCATCCATGTCTACACAGATGGATCTGCATTTAAAGCTACCATCAATGCTGGATATTGCGCAGTGATAAAATACCCCAACCTGCACCCAGAAGACCACCCTCGCATCTTTGGCCCCTGCGGAGAAATTTGTTACAGCTATGATGCAGAAATAACAGCACTAGAAAAAGCATTGTGCCGGATAATCTCAGACTTTGAAAGTGGCATCACTCCACCTGAGGATATTGTTATATTCTCAGACTCAAAATCAGCACTTCAAGCCCTAGAAAGCAAAATGTCTCCTAATATTAATAACATCTGTAGATTAATTGATCAACTGTTCACTTCCTAATTCGTCGAAGTTAAACTCCAGTGGATCCCTGGGCATGTCGGAGTCCCATGAAATGAAAAAGCCGATAAACTATTCAAAAGAGGAGCAGCACTGCCCCAGTTTCCATCAGGTACCACACTGCAAACCTGCCAACAGATCCTGAGAACCAATTATAGGCAAGAATGGCTAAACCAGTGGGCTTCCTCCCAGACAGGGCGTCCATTCTTCATACATCAAGCTAAACCAAACCCTCAAGATCCAGTTAAACAACTGAAAAGAAGAGATCAGAGTCTAATTTTCCAGCTGAGAACAGGCCATGCACCCGTCAATAAACATTTAAATAGAATAGACCCACTACGTGAACCAAACTGTAGGCACTGCCACCACCATGAGGAATCAGTTGAACACCTACTGTTACAGTGCCCAAGACTAACTGACCTGCGACACCAGCTACTCCCATTGCACCCAACCATCCACAATACACTCTACACATCACCCCAACAACTGAGGAAGACTTGCACCTTTGTCAGAAAGGCAATGGGCTGTCAAGAGCTACCTGCTCACAGCTAAAGGGATTATATCATCATCATCATCATCATCATCATCATCATCATCATCATCATCATCATCATCATCATCATCATCATCATCATCATCATCATCATCATCATCATCATCATCATCATCATCATCATCATCATCATCATCATCATCAACATCATCATCATCCTCATCATCATCACCTTGCTACATTGTGCACAGTCATTTACATACTGAGTGATGTCCTCAGCTATGCCTGGAAAATAGTGGTTTACAGGTGCCCGTTGACAGGTGGTACCAATTTTGATATGTCCACCGTCTGGTACATGTGCTTGTTCCATAACTTGTTCCCTGTATGAAGATGGCAGTACTAACTGGCTATGCCCATTGGGTCCTGCTCCAGCTTTCCTGTAAAGCAATCCATCATCCACATAAAATTGTCCTTTCTTTGGGGGGTTATGGCTGTTTGGCCATTTGCCAAAGCAAGATTTAAGGTTTTATCTTTTGCTTGGGCCTTTCTCATCTTTATAGGATGAATTTTAAGTGGTGTTCCCTCCTCCTTCATAGGACTTGACCTGGTCTGGAGTGTCGCCATGATCACAGGTTTTATTGGGTTCACTAAGAAAGCATATCTCCTTCCTAACACCAGCGGGTAATTAGGATCATCACACAATGCTGCACTAATCACTCCTTCCACATAGCGAGTCTTGACATTGATTCTGGCTAGAGGAAGTGTTATGGTGGCTGTTCCCTTTAATGCCCCTTGTATCTCCACTGTGTCTGTGGTATACTGCTCAGGGTGCACCAGAGTCGCACTCACAACTGAGTCATATTCCAATCCTGAATCGTATAGGTACTTGACTTAAGTACCATTACTGGTTGCTTCTGCACGGATGGGGGGATGTTGAAGGTTTGTCTGACTGTCTTTCCCTTTCCCACTGCTATCATTCATGCAGCGTGATATGGAGGGACTTTCTTACCACAATCATGTGTATTGTGGTTGTTCATTTTGCAAATTTTGCACAACTTATTTCCCTGTCTGAAGGGTTTATTATTTGGTACCTGAGGGTTCCTGTTTCTATGATCAAATCTGGGTTTGTCATAGTCTTGTTTGTATCTGTGTTGTTGGTCCCTATTTTCATATTCATCTTGGTTTGGGGGTGGCCTACTATTTTCTACATGTTTCTTCCTTATGCCAGCTATTTTTTTCTGAGCTGCTTGATATCTCTCAGCAACTGTTAGACTCTCCCCCAGTCTCTCTGCAGCTTGTTCCATAAGAAATTTTCTCATGTCTGGAGACATAGACTCTCTTACTTGCTCTATCATGATCATTTCTTTTAGGTCTTGGGTTTTTACAAGATTAGTCCACTTCTCCAAGTAGGTTTCTAATGTTGCAGAGAATTGGTGGTAAGTTTCTCCAGAAAGTAGCTTGGTAGTTCTAAACTTCTTCCTATAAAATTCTGAATTCTTTTCATAACGGACTAGCAATGCCTGCTTCAAATGTTCATAGTCTTCTTGATCTTCTTTGCCCAGTTTTGCAAAAACTTCATACGAGGCTCCTCTCAAACCTTGGGATAACTTAAGGCTCCACTTCTCTTTCTCTAGGCCATAGTTAGTAGCTAATCTCTCGTATCTACTTACAAAAGATTCAATATCATCTTCTTTTTCCACAAATGGATCCAAAAGGAAGTTCATGGCTCCATTTGAGGCACCTTGACTTGCACTAGTATCAGAGGTAGTTGGGCTACTTCCATTGACTGCAACATGTCCTTGAAGTTCCAGCTCTATCAGCCTCAACTCATGTTCCCTTTGCAAGCTCTTTTCCTCTACCTCCATTTGCAATCTCTTTTCCTCTTTCTCAGCCTCCATTTTCCTAGCTTCCCTATCAGATTCTAGCTTCATAGCCTCTCTATCAGCTTCTAGCTGTAATCTTTTAATTTCAGCTTCCCTATCAGATTCTATTTGTAATCTTTTAACTTCAGATTCTATTTGTAATCTTCTTTCTGTTTCTAACTTCTTATCTTCTCTTTCTATATACTTGTCACATTCAGTAGTGACATATTGAATAAGAGCCTCCCCACTTAGTCCAAATTCTTTTGCCGACTGTACAGCAGCAGATCTAAATTTTGCCAAGTCTGCCATTGTCTTGCAATCTTATCAATATACAAATTATAAATATTAAATAAGGTACCAACTAAATTACTATGCAAAACTTAATTAAATACAACCACTGTCAGCTCATCCAGTCAACAAAATTCCTGTTATTTACTCAATATTATTGCAATGAGTTATTTTTAACTATTTATTTACTTCCTACTTTAACTTTTAAAAATTACTAGCTTAAGATAAAGACCCCAGGGTATCAAGGAAATCCCGGAAGGAGACACCAGATGTCGCGAGAGGTTCAGATGTTATTAAAATATATGATATCCCAGACAAAAAAGATGTATCAAAGGATACCAGTATAGCGCCCGATAAGAGACTGGTCTTATAAGAAATACCCCCTTCTCTGAAAAGAGTAAGGGTGTATCGACAATCAAGGTAGGGTCAAGCTGTATAAACCTTCAAGTATGATGATAGTGAATGCTACTTAAGGTCTAAGTGCTACCTCTCCAGATCCCACCCTGAATAATGGTTATTATATTTATTTTATTGCATTATGGCTAATTGTCTAGAGGATTAATTAATTTAATAGATATGTAATATACATACAAACAGAATCTAACTCAACTTGAATAATTAAGTAAGACTGAATGTAAATATTTACAATTTATTGATCCTATACCGTTTCTCTTTTTGTTTAGGAAAATGATAATAAACTTCAAATGCTTTTTACAAAATGGAAATAAATAAGTAAGGAATTTTCATTTCCACACTAGTTAAATATAAAAGTTATATTTAAAATGCCACTTATGTTATTATATATATATTTATATACAGTTGTTAGTTTCACTGGACTGTAAAGTAGGTAGAAGTTCATTAAATCCTTCATTTGTCATCATGCACGTGTTTGTTTAATGTGTGGTTTAATTCTTAATACGATAAGACTGGATGTGCCGACCAGTGGAGTTATATGTCCACCTATCTTGTATAGTTTGAAGTAAACAGTGTCTGGATCTCTAAGTATATTGAGAACGTCTCGCACACACAGAGTTCCTCGGTATTGAATGTCTCGAAGACTGATAGTCATTACAGGATAAAACCTGGAAAATACAAATAATCGCAATCCTTGTATGGTCCAGCACTATTTTATCCACACACACACACACACACACCAGCAATTACGGATTAGGAGGTAGTATGCTCCAAGAACATGAAGGCGTATTCCACCCAACACTATTTATATCGAGAAAACTGACGGACTCAGAGCAGAAATATTCCGTGATAGACAAGGAATTGTTAGCGGTCGTTTGGTCGATACAGAAGCTCGAGAAATTTCTACTTGGCGCTCCGTTTGTGGTACAAACTGATCAGAAGTTGTAGCTGCGCTCAGACGAGCCAATCATAAGAGCCCGAAGTTAGCCAGATTCTCGATACTTCTGCAACCGTTCCAATTCACCATCGAGTCCATTCCAGGTTCGGAGAATGTAATGGCAGGCTCCTTGTCACGCCATCCTACATCATCAAAGGACGATAATTAATAACACAAATTTACTGAACGACGAACGCTTATATACGATCGACACATCCATCCATACACATTGTCATAAGGACCTGCAACTTATAATTATCAATGAAAATGTGTTGTCTACAGACCTTTGAACAGTTGTGAACATCAATTCGTATTCATAGTACATACGGGATATTGAATGAGTTCATGACAAGAAACGTTCGTGATATGTACAATATACTCAATTATCTCTCATGCATTTTGTCGTAAATTTATTTTGAGAGAAAAGAGTCGTAGAAATAGTGGTCCGGTTTAGAGTGGAAAATGATGATGGAAAGCTCAGTGATAGAAAATGTAGAGATTTAATAGTTACTTCACAGCGTGCTGGAGGAGAGTAAAGACAGACTTATTTACGACAAATCGTGTCTCTCAATCTTCTCTTTCACTCTCCTGGTCAAACAATTATTTGCCAGTTTTCCAGACTCGCATCTGCGCGCTCACCGATTTGGTGTTTTCAAACACACACACGACGTTGATACAAACTATATTAAACGAATAGGGGAAATGTTGGGCTTTGGGTATATCCAACACACAGAACTAAATGAGTTTAGGTGATTTTATTCACTTTAAACATCAATCACTAAAAATATCAGATATTACATAAATTATCATAAGTACACAAATGCAAATAACAAGTTTGGGAGGGGGTGAAGAAGATTGGTATCGACTAAGCCCTTCCCGCTCATTAGACAAAGACAAACCCAGTCCAGAGATAGATAATATCAGGAACACGGGTACGTTAACCTAACAGTAAAGTTAATTACTCTGAAAGAGGTGTTACCAAGTTAGGTATAAGTGATAGAAAAAAAAACTGTTCTTCCCAGCTGTTCTTCCCTTTACTAAGCAAATGGAAAGGAGGTGGTTTTAAACAGAGTTAACAAATTATCAACTATCCCACTTAAAGGAACAATGTAGGGTATACAGAAAAGATATATGTTACCAGGTAAGCAAGTTAACAAAATGGTCACACAAAAGAATTAATTTCCTGTCATTCATACACGCGCTAGCAAAGGCCTTCACTCATCTTGCTCTCACTTACCGATTGTGAAAAAATCTTGCACTCCATAGAATAACACAACAGCAGTTACACCTCAACTAAATGTATGAGTGTTTGTTCAAGTTCTAGCCCCAGATTATCGGGTAGGCGGTCAGCACATAAAAGGATCCCGTAATCGCTGGAAAATGAATCTGTAGTTGTGTCTCTTTTCTTAATAACAGTTTCTATGGGAGGGCACGGTCTCTGATACCGGGGTGAGGATGGTGTGGTCTATTTGACTATGCCGCTGATAATAAAATTCTTACGCGTGCTGGTACACTTTATCCGTGAGGTATGGTTTAAGTCCAGTGAGAAAACTAGTCACATCACTGTTCAGGAAATTATGAATTATCTCTCTGTGTCAGTAAACTAACAAAGCTCGGGCCAGTGTTCTTCTTCCCGTTACGACTTAAGTTGTTTGATGGTGCGTTAAATTTGTCTTTGGGTGTGCTTTCTTTGCTATAAGTTAGATAGCGGAATTCCAAACATAGAATCGCCTCAAAGATTAAAAATTTACACAGTCTCAACAAGTTCTGCGTCAGGGGAACTCTACACACTGTTTATGCTTTGCTTTGCTTAGATTGATTTCTTTATTGCTTTCTTAATGCTGGGATCGCACAGGTTACGATCACTCTGTATGAAAGAAAAAAAAAACATGTAATATACCGAAAACAAATAACCTTCTAAAGCGCGATGAATTTCCCGTTAAGCCTATAATACACTCGAGTATTTAATTATGTATTTAATAAACACTGCGCGAATTCTAGTGGTTAAAAACCCACATCTATAAAACTAGGACTTAACTGAATTTATTAATTATAAATTCCTTCGCGACTTTAAAAGTTAATTTAAGCATCTATTATCTTTTGAAATAATATAATAGATAGATCATTATATTTAAAACTGGAACTCTTGAGATGGTTTAATTAAATAGATTTAAATTAACACAAAATCCCTTGAAATAGAATGACTGAGCTAGACCACTGATCACTTTACACAATATATATTACCGCTTTGCACAGAATAGAAATCACTGCAAATATATATAAAATCCAGGGGAAAATCTATAACAAGATTTCAATAAAGCTAGTGCTTCTGTAAAGGTCTGGCCAGCGAGTGATAACGTGTCTAGTTCTTCATGGTCTATTTAGCTAAAATGGAATGTAAGTTGAGTGGGACATGATAAACTTGACAACTTATTTGATCTCACGAACTTTTGGGGATCTGACCGCCAAATCAAGAGAAGAAGCCGCCCCCTGGTCTTCGTATCCGCTCGCTGCTGCCCGTTTCGCTTTCCCCCGTTCGCTCGGTTCCTCGATTGACACCGAGACGCGAAATTAGCGGCAAGCAACTGCGTCTCGTATCAGGGAAAACTACTGTCTTTGATAGCGCCGATAGTCTCCCCTAAGATCCCTCGGTCTGTCTCTTTGATCTCGTCGCTGTATCCTACATGAGTCCCGGTGGAATGCGTTCTGGCAAACGAAAAGTTACAACAAATGTTCAGGGGTTCTAATGTTATGAAAAGCTAAAGGTCCCTTTAAATCATCCATCATATCAGGGAAAATTCACTTGTCAAACTAGACGTACGTCACAATCGTCCCCACTTTTAGACATGAAACCATTTTTCATGTTTTCATTTTTGACAATGGAGGTGACCTGATTGGTGATTTTAGGATGAGTGGTATCTTCAGTTTGCTCTTCTTCCTCTGTAGACCAGTTTCTACTCAGAAAATCAGCCCCGACATTCTGTCTTCCCGGAATATATTCCACTTTGAAAGAATAGACGCTTAGAAGGAGGGCCCAACGCATGATCCTAGCGTTAAATTCTTTATTGGCACCAAGAAATGCTAACGGAGCGTGGTCTGTTTGCACCGTGAACGATGTACCATAAAGAAACTCATGATGGCGTCTGATACCGTCAATCAGAGCAAGACATTCCCTTTCAACTACGCTGTAGTTCCGTTCCGCTTTATTTAATTTCCGACTGCCATAGGCAACTGGAAATAGCATGTTCAGGTCACTGTCATCGGCTTGAAGCAGTGTTGACCCGATGCCCTGACCTGACGCGTCGACTCTCAGTACAAAAGGTTTCTTGAGGTCAGGCAACCTCAAAATGGGGTATGCAGACAACTGTCCTTTCAAAGTGCTATACGCGTGTTCGCACTTTTGATCCCATATGACCTTATCAGGACAACCTTTCTTTGTGAGGTCAGTCAGAGGTGCCGTCAGTCCGTTGAAGTTCTGGATGTACTTCTGATAGTATGCACATAGCGATATGAAGGAACGTACGTCTTTCTTCGTTCGGGGTCTTTTTGCTGCCACTATTTTCTCCACGTTCTTCTTAATAGGCCAACTGCATCCGTGAGAAATAGTGTGCCCCAGGAAGTCTAACTGTTCAAACCCGATGAGACATTTGCTAGGTCTGGCTGTGAGACCCGTTTCCTGTAGTCTCCTGAGGAGCATAGCAACCGTAGCAATATGTTCTTCATAGGTTTCCGATGCAATTAAGATGTCATCCATGAAATTATGGATATGGGGACTTTGCAAAGGTTCTAGAAGCTTCCTCATCATCCTGGTGAACACTCCTGGTGCGTTATGCAAACCGAACGGCATCACGTTAAATGTGTAATGTCCTTCACTAGTGCTGAAAGCTAACAAAGGTTTAATTTCCTCCTTGACTGGTATTTGATAATAACCTTTACTGAGGTCAATCTTGGAGAAGATCTTTGCTTTGCTGAGCTTGGTGAACAACTCAGAAACAGTTTGGAGAGGTTCGGGCTGGAATTCCGTTACAGCGTTTAGCAACCTGTAATCAATGCACAGCCGAACTTCCTTATTGGGCTTCTGCAACAGCACTACGCTCGAGCTGTAAGGAGATGTAGACTCACTGATAATTCCTGCCTGACGCAGCTTGTCTATTTCTCCGCGAAGTGCATCAGCTTTAGCGTACGGGATGGGGTAAACTCTGGTTTGAACAGGGGTCTCGTTTGTTAATTTCATATCAAATTCAATGAGATTTGTTCGACCAGGTACATCCGTTAAGACTGCACTGTACTGTTTTAGTAGAGCCCTGGTTTCTGTTTGTTGTTCTGGTGAGAGATTGTCGCCGAACTTGACATCTTTAAAGGATTCTGTGGGTTGCAGTGGATACTCCATGCAACCATCATCATCTTCCTCGTCTTCCGTTGCTATGGCGACAGCCAGGAGATGCTCGGAGGATGGCACCGGTCTTTCCAAATATTTCTTTAGCAGATTTATGTGGAAGACCTTCTCCTTTCCTTTGATGGAGATCTTGTAGTTGGTACGTGAGATCTTTTTAAGGACGGTAAACGGTCCTTGCCATCCGATGCGAAGTTTATTGCTTCCGGTTGGAAGTAGCAATAGGACTTTCTCCCCTGGTTGTAGTTCTCTCTCTTTTGCAGCTTTGTTGTATCTTTTAGTAATTTTAGCGCGGGCTTTCTTAAGGTTGGTAGTAGCTAGATCCCATCCTAGCTTTAGCCTTTCCTTAAGCTCAGATACATACTTGCTTGCAGAGACGACTGTCTCGTCAGCCTTCTGGTCTGTCAGGGACCGAAGTAAGGCTTCTAGTGGCCCCTTAATAGGTCTGCCAAATAAAAGTGTAGCTGGCGCAAAACCCGTAGACGCTTGGGGTACCTCTCGGTAGGCGAATAAGGCAGCCGATATATATTGGTCCCAGTCTTCCGGTTTCTCCTGACCCAGCTTACGTAACATCATGGTGAGGGTACCGTTAAAACGTTCCACGAGCCCATTTCCGGCCGGATGGTAGGGACTTGTGTGGATATGTTTGGCCCTCAAGATCTTAAAGATCTCCTCCATTAACAGGCTACGGAATTGGGATCCATTGTCCGTCAAAACTTGTTGAGGGAATCCCAACCGTGTAAAAATTTGCACAAGGGCTTCTGCGACATGCTTGGAATTAGTGCATGGTAGCGGTACGGCTTCGGCCCACATAGTGCAAGTGTCAACTAAGGTCAGGATGAACCTGTTCCTTCTTTTGGTCTTTTCCAGAGGACCAATAATGTCGACAGCAACCCGTTCAAATGGAGTCCCTACTATTGGCATTTGCCCCATAGGTACTGGGGGTGTCAAGTGCTTGGGTGCTACCCGTTGGCACTGGGCGCAGGATTTCACATACCTGACAATGTCAGAGTTCATTCCTGGCCACCAATAGTGGTTTTTTATTCGCTGAATAGTGGCGTTTTGTCCCATGTGTCCGCTAAAGGGAAGAGAGTGCCCCATTTCTAAGATCTGGTTTCTGTACTGCGTCGGTACTAGGAGCTGGTTATTCCCCGTGTCCGGGTTGCCCGTTCTACGATACAATACACCATCCTTAGAAAAGATGTCTCCGTTGTGTCTGGGGTCCTTAGCCATGGGCAGTTTTTTAAAGCAGGGCGCCAGAGTAGGGTCCTTTTGTTGCGCCTCCTTCAGTTCATTCGGCAACAAGTTTGGCGCAGGCTCCCTCTCCTTCTTGGCTTGCCCTCTTGTGGTTACCGCTGCCACAATCGGCTCCTTAGGTCTCCCAATGAACACATATCTACATCCCAGGATAACTGGGTAGATCGGATCATCCATTATGGCCGCTTTAATAACTCCTCTGACAAAGTCAGAGTGTATTTCTACCAGTGCGATAGGAAGCGTCCTGGGTGCATCACTCCTGAAAACTCCACTAAGTTTGACGGTTTCCTCTGTCTCCTGACCGGGTTTGACTAGGTGCCTAGCGACAATACAATCAAAACTTAATCCAGTGTCAAAAAGACAAGTAGTAGAGGTACCGTTCAAAATTACAGTTCCTCGAGTTGAGGGTCGGTCCCCCTCAGGTTGAGAATCACTGACATTGACTCTACCTTTCGAGGCTGTATGCAAACATCCAATGCGGTTTGCACCGGTTTGTTTGCCCTGATCAGACGTTCCTGGTGTAGGGGTCTTCCCTTTTCCTTGACCTTGGTGGCCGCGCTGCCACGTAGGCTTGTTGGGTTGATCAGAATTGTTGTTGGGGGGGTATCGGGTTTTGTAGAATTTCGATTTTTCCTGGGGAGGTTTCTGGGTATTGTTATCTCGTTGGTTATAATGTTGAGAGGAAGTGGAAGAATAGGATGCCTGCTCTAGATTCTGTTTTCGAGATGGCTCATCGGTGGGTTTACGTTTAGTGCTGGGAAGTTCGGCCATTGCATTGCTATAGCGTTCGGCTTTATTGAGTATGTCTTCAAGCCTGACTGCCCCCTGTTCAGCCAAAAATCTACGTGTTTCATTCGACAAAGTGGATTTTATCTGCTCCACAAGAACAAGTTCGAGGAGTCCCTCATATGAAAGAGGTAGGTCAGATAATTCAATGCACTTTGTCAGATAACCCGTGAGACGTGAAGAGAACTGGGGAAATGTTTCCGTGCTCTCTTTTCGGCTGTTTCTGAACAACTGCAGAAACTTTCGGGCAGTCATCTCAAACTGCTGTAGTAAGGCCTTTTTCAACATGTCGTAATCATGTTGATTCGGTCCCAGCTTTGTGTACACGTCATAAGCATTGCCTTTCAGTGACGTTGAAAGTTTGAGCGCCCAGCGGGTACTCTCTAACCCATAAAGATTCGCGAGTCTCTCGAATTTTTCTAGGTAGCTGTCAATTTTTTCGTTAGGGCTAGGAAAAGATTCTAAAGAAAACGACATAGCAGTTAATTGGGCAGATTGAGTACTGGAGAGGTCCATTGATTGAGACTGGGGCGAAGACGGCTCTCCGTTAGTCGAAGTAGAGGCGCCCCGACTCTCTAGAGCCTTAAGCGCCAGTTGATGCTGTCTTTCCTTGTCTCTCTCTCTCTCTCTGCGAGTTTCCATCTCTGCTTCAATTTTCTTCTGTTCCAAAAGACGTTCTTCCGCTTCTTTCTTATCTGCCCTCTCCTGGGCTTCTCTCCTCTCTGTTCTTTCTTTCTCTTCCTTCCTCTCAGCTTCTGCTCTCTGTTGCTCCGCCTTCCTCTCAGCTTCGGCTCTCTGTTGCTCCGCGTCATATATTTCCAATTCCTGGTTAATAAACGCGTTTGCAGCTTCTGCATCTAATCCTGCCTCTTTCGCTTCCAGCCTCAAGATGGACCTCATCTTTATCCTCTCTGCCATTGTTAAAGAATAAGATGAAGTATGCTTAGAGAACTAGTAAGAAGAAACGCGAAAGGGAGGAACTCTGAACCGCTACGAGAAAAAAAAACACAAGTACAAATTTACCTGTGTTACCTCCTACCTGTACTGTGCAAACTTATCGCTGCTATTATCTGGCAATTAAGGCTCTAAACGCAAGCGACTATGCCACTAAATGGTAAGTTACACTGGAAAAGAATCTACTTTTACTAACAGTAGAGAAAAATTTATATTAAAACAATTTAAAAGGAAAAAAAAATTTCCCCTAAATTTTAAATCTCTGACAACAAACTCCGTCCCTAAAGTCAATTATTGAGATGAGACGTTGTTAACTTAATTTTTAAAAATCAGAACAATCCGTCTTTAGCTAAGCTCAACTCTTTTTGACTTCAAAAACCTTAGTGACTGTAAAACAATCACGCAATCCCAGCAACTTTTATAAAGAAAGAAATATAATTATCTCCGCCAGAGGATAATTAAAATAGCAAATATATTTGTTTATCTGTACTTTCTACTGCTGTGGAGAGAAAACAACCTGTAAATATGCTGTGTGGACAACCCAAATACTTAAAGAACGTTTGTCTAGGGGTGTAATTATTTATTTATTTCCCTAATTCACAAAGACAAATCATTCACACTCTACCTAGTTAGACCCAAACTAAATCAGACTCAAAATATCTTTAACCCGGCTATGCGATTGCCTCAAATGTAGCTCAAGATCCCAGAACCAGCCCACAAATATGTGTGCATCAAATGTATCTCAAAATTATCCCAGACGAGCCGGCCAAATATTGTCGTAAATTTATTTTGAGAGAAAAGAGTCGTAGAAATAGTGGTCCGGTTTAGAGTGGAAAATGATGATGGAAAGCTCAGTGATAGAAAATGTAGAGATTTAATAGTTACTTCACAGCGTGCTGGAGGAGAGTAAAGACAGACTTATTTACGACAAATCGTGTCTCTCAATCTTCTCTTTCACTCTCCTGGTCAAACAATTATTTGCCAGTTTTCCAGACTCGCATCTGCGCGCACACCGATTTGGTGTTTTCAAACACACACACGACGTTGATACAAACTATATTAAACGAATAGGGGAAAAGTTGGGCTTTGGGTATATCCAACACACAGAACTAAATGAGTTTAGGTGATTTTATTCACTTTAAACATCAATCACTAAAAATATCAGATATTACATAAATTATCATAAGTACACAAATGCAAATAACAAGTTTGGGAGGGGGTGAAGAAGATTGGTATCGACTAAGCCCTTCCCGCTCATTAGACAAAGACAAACCCAGTCCAGAGATAGATAATATCAGGAACACGGGTACGTTAACCTAACAGTAAAGTTAATTACTCTGAAAGAGGTGTTACCAAGTTAGGTATAAGTGATAGAAAAAAAAACCTGTTCTTCCCAGCTGTTCTTCCCTTTACTAAGCAAATGGAAAGGAGGTGGTTTTAAACAGAGTTAACAAATTATCAACTATCCCACTTAAAGGAACAATGTAGGGTATACAGAAAAGATATATGTTACCAGGTAAGCAAGTTAACAAAATGGTCACACAAAAGAATTAATTTCCTGTCATTCATACACGCGCTAGCAAAGGCCTTCACTCATCTTGCTCTCACTTACCGATTGTGAAAAAATCTTGCACTCCATAGAATAACACAACAGCAGTTACACCTCAACTAAATGTATGAGTGTTTGTTCAAGTTCTAGCCCCAGATTATCGGGTAGGCGGTCAGCACATAAAAGGATCCCGTAATCGCTGGAAAATGAATCTGTAGTTGTGTCTCTTTTCTTAATAACAGTTTCTATGGGAGGGCACGGTCTCTGATACCGGGGTGAGGATGGTGTGGTCTATTTGACTATGCCGCGGATAATAAAATTCTTACGCGTGCTGGTACACTTTATCCGTGAGGTATGGTTTAAGTCCAGTGAGAAAACTAGTCACATCACTGTTCAGGAAATTATGAATTATCTCTCTGTGTCAGTAAACTAACAAAGCTCGGGCCAGTGTTCTTCTTCCCGTTACGACTTAAGTTGTTTGATGGTGCGTTAAATTTGTCTTTGGGTGTGCTTTCTTTGCTATAAGTTAGATAGCGGAATTCCAAACATAGAATCGCCTCAAAGATTAAAAATTTACACAGTCTCAACAAGTTCTGCGTCAGGGGAACTCTACACACTGTTTATGCTTTGCTTTGCTTAGATTGATTTCTTTATTGCTTTCTTAATGCTGGGATCGCACAGGTTACGATCACTCTGTATGAAAGAAAAAAAAGACATGTAATATACCGAAAACAAATAACCTTCTAAAGCGCGATGAATTTCCCGTTAAGCCTATAATACACTCGAGTATTTAATTATGTATTTAATAAACACTGCGCGAATTCTAGTGGTTAAAAACACACATCTATAAAACTAGGACTTAACTGAATTTATTAATTATAAATTCCTTCGCGACTTTAAAAGTTAATTTAAGCATCTATTATCTTTTGAAATAATATAATAGATAGATCATTATATTTAAAACTGGAACTCTTGAGATGGTTTAATTAAATAGATTTAAATTAACACAAAATCCCTTGAAATAGAATGACTGAGCTAGACCACTGATCACTTTACACAATATATATTACCGCTTTGCACAGAAATAGAAATCACTGCAAATATATATAAAATCCAGGGGAAAATCTATAACAAGATTTCAATAAAGCTAGTGCTTCTGTAAAGATCTGGCCAGCGAGTGATAACGTGTCTAGTTCTACATGGTCTATTTAGCTAAAATGGAATGTAAGTTGAGTGGGACATGATAAACTTGACAACTTATTTGATCTCACGAACTTTTGGGGATCTGACCGCCAAATCAAGAGAAGAAGCCGCCCCTGGTCTTCGTATCCGCTCGCTGCTGCCCGTTTCGCTTTCCCCCGTTCGCTCGGTTCCTCGATTGACACCGAGACGCGAAATTAGCGGCAAGCAACTGCGTCTCGTATCAGGGAAAACTACTGTCTTTGATAGCGCCGATAGTCTCCCCTAAGATCCCTCGGTCTGTCTCTTTGATCTCGTCGCTGTATCCTACATGAGTCCCGGTGGAATGCGTTCTGGCAAACGAAAAGTTACAACAAATGTTCAGGGGTTCTAATGTTATGAAAAGCTAAAGGTCCCTTTAAATCATCCATCATATCAGGGAAAATTCACTAGTCAAACTAGACGTACGTCACACATTTGCGTGGATCGTTCAATTACATATCAATTTCGTTGACCTTTCAATTACATCATTATGGACTTTGGTTAGTGTCCATACATCTTTCACTCGTCGTGATTCGATTTACAATCAATATGCGCTCGAACTTATGAATGGATGGATTGATACTTCTACATTTTCGTTTAAACACTCATGAACAACTTTAGCTGAATGAACTTTTCCAGCTAACGTATTATACTGTACATTGGGTACAGATAGGAACTAATAACAGATTACAAATCATGATTGACACTTCTGTTTTCGACGCTATAATGCGATTAAATAAAAATAAAAAGTTTGAAAAAAACATTATCACACAAATAAGTAATATAATTACTATAATTAGTTAACTATTAAATATTATGTGTATTTACATTACTCATTTTAACGTAAATGTTTTATAAAATGCTATGCATAATTGTTTATTAGTGAATAGATTAATTTAATTTAGTTTTAAATGAGATAATTATTTTACATACAAGTTTCGTGATACATATTACTTAATTTACTTTATTAATTTTATTCCTTACTATTTCCTTTCAGTTCTTTTCTTTCATGTATACTTTCTCATGTGTTCTTAGTGTTTTCTTTGTCTTGGTTAACTTTAATACAATACTTTATTAGTTTAATTAATTAGATTTAATTCTATAACAGTCTACACAAATGACATTCCTACTTGATTACTTTAATTACTTAACTATATTTAATTAGTTATATCTTAGGACTTTGATTAATTCACCACATCTTAAGTTAGTTAAAACACATTTAGTTAATTAGATAATAGTTTACTTTCCTTTCTTGACTGTTGACGTTTCTTTTAGTTAACTTAGTATTATTTCCATTTATTATGTGACATTTAGGATATTGACAACGACTGTCGACACTATTTTATTCAAAACATCGTGGCCGTATATAGCAAATTTTTAATTTTTGATGGAATTAATGGAGTTATTAGTAAAAAAAATCTATAGAATAGATTTTTTTTAACCCCCGTCTGTCAGGGGAATGTTACGACACGTTTAATGATGTTGGCCACTACAATTGTGAGCACTTTAAAGTTGCGCGTTAATATATTGGGATGCTATAAATATAAGATGTTTTGCGCTTAAAGATAATTTATTGAACGCGAATTTGTACGGTTGTGTAGGGTTAGACATGACGTGCTTAGTTGTTAAGCTGCCGCATGGTAACGATCTATAAACACCCTTCATCGTCTGAACCTTGTTCACGTCGGACGCGTTATGCTTTGCTCCCAAGATGTATGGTGTAGAGGTTCTCCTTAACTATAAGCCAAAGGGTCGGCTTTTATTATATATGGATGCAGGATTAAGTCACACCATTTTGACGTGCAGTCTTCGTTTCAGAAGTAATACAGGGAGTATTGTAAAGTGATTATAATTATCAGAATATTTATGTCGCCAAATCTATGGCTGTTCGTTACCGGATCGCGTGTAAACAGTCAGACCTTTTGACGATAAAGGAATTAATCTAGGAGACGATATTAGAATGCGTGAATTGAACTATATATATGAATTTATTGATGCCGTGAACTAAATGAACTTTTATGTCGTAATAAATATGTATCCATTTGGACTCTAAAAGGCACGCATCGTTGTCGCTTCACTTCAATTGAATTGGTCAGAATACTCACATTCGGGAACAACACCAAATCAGCTCAATAGCTTGATTAGGAACAACTTTTGACATCAAGTGAATTGCAGACGAAATAGTAAAATAAACCAATTCTTTATTCTTCAACAAGTTCAATGTAAAAGGACAATGTAACAATATGGGTTCAACGAAAAGACGGAGCAACAGTACTCCAAGCTTGTATCTCATTGTCACAATGGGGGTATTTCGCGTACAGCCCAAGACTATGCGCATCCCTTCATTCTGAATGCGTTCTAGTCGTTCACGTTGTGTTACTGACAGTGTGAGTATTCCCAGTCCATACTCAAAGACCGATATGACTAGCTGTTTATAAAGAAGAAATAGTAATCTCTGCTCCAGACACGCTGCGGCCATTATTTTCAGTGCCGCTAGACCTCTCCTGCATTTCTGTGTGATGTGCTCAAAATGGTACTTATACGAGAGCCCGCGATCAAATGTAACTCCAAGGTACGAGTATTTCAGCTTTTCTTGCCTTTCAATTTTCTGTCCATTGAGAGTAATATCTGGGAGGTCTGCTTTCACAATGGAGTACTTCAAGGAGCACCACGTCACGCAGGCTTTATTGTGATTGACTTTGGAGCCAGTTTCCTCACACCATTTAGACACTTCCTGTAGTGTCCCATGTATGCTATTAACCATTTCTTAAGAAAGCTTAAAGATTGTTATATATGTATAACACAAACATTCGATGTAAAAACACCCATATAGAACTACAGACGTCTTCCACACTTTATGTATATTCTAATGATTCTCCTATAAGCCATGTTGTATTTTATTATATCATGTCAGTACATAACAGTGTATTTTATGGAGAATGAAGATTCTGTTAAGTATGATGTATGTATTCTCTCTTCAGCAGCAATAGAAATTAATTAAAATTACGCGACATAAAACCTGATTTAACAATAATTATAATCAATCATCATAGTAAAACCACTTTTCTAGGTGAAGTATCAATACCAGATGTTGTACATTTAGAAATATGATATCAACATACAATTGAAAAGTATTATCGACTGAGCGCGTGTCGTGCTTAGATAGGTTTTAAAGTTATTTATGGTACCGCCTGAGTATAGTGGATGGTGATAATACGTGAGAAGTAAAGGTGTAAGAAAATATATTTCACGAGTAGATAGTTTAAGGAGAAGATCTGTCTCTGGAATGAGAAATTTCTCTAGTCCAGATTATCTATACGACTATAATTTAGTATAAGACAATCTTCTTTTACTTTTTTTTTCTTTGGTCCTTTGCCGCCGACCGTCAATGCAGTCAGTCGCGATCACGACTAGTGGCGTCTTGTAGGGCAACAACAAATTGATTCCACTTTGCTCGGTCGGTGGCCATCCTTCGTACAGTGCCCCAACTCTGGTTCATTCTTTGCATCTCTGCCTCCACAGTCCTCCGCCAGGTTGTTTTTGATCGGCCTCTCTTTCGTTTTCCTTCAGGGGTCCAAAGCATAGCTGTTCTTGTGATGACATCTGGGTCTCTTCTGAGGACATGGCCAACCCAGCTCCAGCGTCTGCCAGCTATGATGGTGTGCATGTCCTCTTGCTTGCTCCGAGTAAGCAGATCTTGGTTGGTGATGGTATTCGGCCAAAAGATTCGGTTAATTTTTCTTAGGCATGTTGTGTGAAAAGAGGACAATTTCGACATTTCCTTCTCTGTAACTCTCCAGCATTCCGCACAATAGAGAAGCACAGAAAGCACACAGCTCTGATATAATCTTAATTTTGCGCTTGTGCTGTATTGAGAGGACTTCCAGATGTTGTTTAGGCTAAAAAAGGCTGTTCTTGCCTTATTTATTCTGAATTTGATGTCTTTGCCTGCCCCGCCGTCTGGTGTTACTATGCATCCTAGGTATGTGAAGGTGTCTGTACCAGTTGCTGATTCCTTACTGATATGGGCTCAGGGTTGCTCACATTGAGCGTCATGACCTCTGACTTCTTTAAATTGATGTTCAAGCCCACCTGCTGGCTAAACTTATTAAGTCTATCCGTTTTTTCCTGAATGTGTTGATGTGAATGTGCTAGTAGTGCAATGTCATCTGCATGTTCCAGATCTTCCAATGTAGAAAATGTAGTCCATCTTATTCCTTTTGGACTCCCCTCTGTTGTCTATCGCATCACCCAGTCTATGACTGTTAAAAATAGAGTGCTTGATAAGGGGCATCCCTGTCGTACTCCTGTCTTCACCACAAAGGTTAGGTTGCTCTGCCCAACACTACACGTAAAGTTGGCATAGAGGCTTTTTATGATTGACACTATGCAGCTTGGAATTCCATAAGCCCTCAGTATCTTCCATAAACTGTCCCTATGTATGCTGTCAAAAGCCTTTTCAAAATCAACGAAATTAATGTACAGCTGTCTTTGCCATTCTGAGCACTGCTCTATAATGTTCCCGAGAGTGAATATATGATCTACACATCTTCTGTTCTTTCTAAATCCTGCTTGTTCTTTCCTCAGTTTGTGGTCTACTGCTTTTGAAATTCTCTGTATAATTATCCTGCCTAGTATTTTGCTGGGAACTGAAAGAAGAGTGATTCCTCTCCAATTATTGCAGTTTGCAAAATATCCCTTTTTGGCCAATTTGACAATTATTCATTTGTTCCACTCTGATGGTGTTGTCCCCGTTTTCCACACTTGTGCAAATAGTGGTTCTAATAGTTCTGCTGCTAGCTCAGGGTCTGTCTTAAATAGCTCTGCATTTAAGTTATCATGGCCAGGAGCCTTTCCGTTCTTTAACCCTTTGATTGCTGTGATGATTTCTTCTTTTCGTGGAATGTCTGTATTTACATCTAGATCGTTTTCAGCCTCAGGAACATTCAATTGTGTCTCTGGTGGTTCCTTGTTCAGAGTTTCTCTGAAGTGCTCTGCCCATCTTGTTTCCTGTCCCTCTGCTGTCTTAATGAGATTACCTTGCTTATCTCTTACTAATGTAATATTGTTTGCACCTCGTTTTCCGCTGATCAATGTAGTTATTGTGTATACTGTGCTTTGTTCATTTCTCAGTGCTGCCTCTTCTGCCTGTCTTGCAAGATCGTCTAGGAAATTCCTTTTTTTGGCTCGGGTTTGGCGTTTAACTTCCTTTTCCAGCTGACTGTACTGTTCGCTACATAGTTGCTTTAACCTTGGGGACTTCGCTTATGTTTTCTTTCTTTTCATTTCCTTTTTCAGTGTTATGGTGTTTAATGTTTCTGGTGTTATCCAGTCTTGCTTCTTCCTTTCCTGAAACCTGTTACGCACAAATAATTACTTTTTCCAAAGTCTTTGTATGATCATTTTTCGTATGTATGATCACTTTTTGACTGAAATGTGTATTATGTTTTTTTACAGTCAAAGGGCCATAACCCGTGTTATTGAGACTACAATTTTTTAGGAGTTTGCCTTCTCTTGTATAGAGACACGTTCGGTCTATAATTTCTTGAACGAAGCGTGACCATATCTCCTTATTTGGTAGTATCAGTCAACTGTTGTAGATGTCTGAAACCTGTCTTAACGCTTCTGTTCATGACCATAAAAGGCGCGACTGGGTAAGACTTTTATCTCGAATGTTCTTAAAATCGCTTTGTGTGAATTGATACTCACGTAGATGAGTTCTGCGCATGTCAAAAACTGGGAGTTCGTTCTGTGTGTTCCGCCCAGCTGGGGAGTTTAGAAATGGTCTGAGTAGCGAGCGGACGCAACCTGCGTCTTGTGATTTTCTGAGGGAAATACATTGTCTTTGTGAGTTAGTTAGCTAACTAGACTATTTCCCAGTATTATTCAAGCCTGCCTGGAGGCATATGTTCGTGGTTGATTTCCGAAGAAAGGTAATTCCTCTTGTATCGAACTTTTTGCTATCATCTAGAAGTTCGTCATTTTGTCGCTCCTTGCTCGCCTGTGTGATTTAATATGGAGAGGTACTTTGACTAGGATTTTCGCCACCGGTATCTTTATACCTGAACTAGTTATATATATATGGGTCGCTCTAGACCAACAAGACTATTGTCTGTGTTCCAGGATTCGTTATATCAGAGATCACGTCCAAGTCAGATGGTTAGACTTAGAAACGTTATAAAGGTCGGTTTGACCTGTATGCCCAGTATGCTATTCACGTGCAGACAGTAAACGGACTTCTTATTGTATACATCTGATCTGCTAGCATCAGAAAGGGAGCATTTATTGTTGTCTATGAACATTGAAGATCTGCAGCTGACACTGTTGCAGAAGTTATATATATTATTTATACAGCTTCACGAACCAGAACTTTATGATATCTGTTTACAATACAACTATTGAGTATTGAATCCTACATGACTATCAGTTAATATGATTTTGAATGCTGCATTCGTTATACTATGCTGGTGATGACATAAATATCATGACTGTTTTGTGGCGTGCAATAAATGGTATAAACCTAAAGCGAAGTTACCATTTCTATGACTCTACACGTCATGTTGCCTGTGGTGTACCCTGTGAACTGTTCTACTGCAACACACACAGCAACATTCTAAATCAGAGAAGACACCTACATCTTGCATTTTAATACCAGGTGTCGATAGGGGTGGCAAGTGGTCGTCAATCTTATAACGGAGCTAACGTACCTGGCATTTTTCTGGCGCACCATTATCATTTCAGCTCAAATCCACCCTTATCAAAACCCCACGTATGATTTGCTGCTTTCCTTATATATTGTTGAAATGGTGTTGAATTTCTGGTCTATATCATCAGTCAATGTCTTTTCCTGACTTTTGGCAAATTGATATCGTTTCTTTATGTCAGCCGCAAAAGCTTTTCTGGTAAGGGGGTCCTTCAATTTGCTGATGTCAAACCTTTACTGTGTAGTTACAGTTGGCCCAGCTGTTCTTAGTTTCACTTTCAGTTTTGCTACTACTAAATGGTGATCACTTCCCACATCTGCACCTCTTCTTACCTTCACATCTTGTAATGCATGTCTCCATCTACCGTTAATCATGATGTGGTCTATCTGGTTTCTGTCCCGACCATTTGGTGATTCCCATGTTAATTTGTGAATTTCCTTATGTGGGAAAAGTGTTCCTCCAATGACCAGGTTGTTAATACTACAGAAACTTATTAATTTATCCCCATTTTCATTTGATGTTCCGCTACCGCATTTCCCCATTACTCTTTCATTATATGTATTGTGTGTACCAGCTTTCGGATTGAGGTCTCCCATTACTATAATAAGATCATATCTAGGTGTGTCTCCATTTCTTTCTGCAGTTGTTGATAGAATTCATCCTTGACCTCTTCGTCGCTGTCATTCGTTGGTGCGTAGCATTGTATTATTGTAGTATTGGTGAATCTCCCTCTCAATCTTAATCTTATCAGTCTGTTGTTGATGGGTTTCCATTCCAGTAATGTCCTTTCTATTCCTTTCTGTAGAATAATGGCTACACCTTCATTGTACTGTCCATCCTCTCTTCCAGAGTAAATTACTGTTTCTCCTGTTGCTGTTTTAACTTTTCCTGCCCCTGTCCATCTGCTCTCGCTTATCCCTAGAATGTGTAACCTATAGTTTCTCATTTCTGGAGTGACCTGTTTTAGTTTGCCCGTCTCATTCATTGTCCTGACATTCCAAAATCCTATTCTCGTATCATGTTTTGCGGCCAGAACGTCCGTTCTAATGTCAGTGGCTTCCTTTCGGCTTTCACCACTGACAGTCATACGAACCTCAGACTCCGGATGTCCGTCCCGCAGCAAAGTTTGTTTATTCGTTGTTGTTTCCGTAACTTCAAATTTTACATAGACAGGGGTGTCAGCCCTATGCTAAAATCCCCAACCTGGAGGACCAGGGTGTCTGCTTTAGTCTGACCCCTGCCCGCGCAAACCTGTCCAGCTTGGTAGAACCTTCCAGGAGTAAAACTTCAGCTGGCATAGCTCTGGGGGTAATCAGGGTACACAAGCCGCCATACCTCGACAACTAAAAACACACACACAGCAATGTGATAACAAGACACACAAACTGAAAAAACTACGGTTAATTGGGTATGGGTCTGACCAACACACAAAGTTTAGTTCTTTTGTTGTTTATTATCATTAAACTTTACAATCTCGAATATCTAAAAGAGATCAAATAAATCAGAAGTTATACACAGAAAAATAACAGAATACGTGTGCCCTCCCCTCAATGAGAAGAAAAGAACCCAACAAGTTAATAACACCCAAGGTTAAAGTTTTGCACTAGGTTACAGTATAGACAGTAAAGAAAAGAACAAAGTTCTTACTAAATGTTATCCAATAAAGTAAACAATATTTAAACAGAATTTAGGTGATCCAATTTATCCTGTAACAAAAAAATATTTCTCTTTCTCTCTATCTCTCTCTCTCACTCTCTCTCTCTCTCTCTGTGTCATACGTGGCCACACATTCGCTTCTTACCTACTCTTGGTGGAAAAAAATTCTTTTGGACATATAATCCATGCATCAGTATTTTCCAGTGATTTTATCTCCCAAATTTGGCCCCAGTACCTCCTTTCAATAATTACATTTTATAAGGGGAACGTCTAATTTGGTGGTTGATTCCTGGATAAACAAATGTCACCTCGAACAGTTAATGTAGGAAACTCTGAGATTTGGTGTTCACTGTAGAACAGTAGAAATTTTTCCGGGATATGGAAAACTTCTGGTTGCTAAAAACTGTCAATTACTGTTAACTGATGATGATGGTTAATCCTATCGGCTGGCTCTGGTAAGTGCCGATTCTGAAACAGCGTAACTCTTCTGGATAAAAATCCACTTGGATTACGACTATCAAAAGTCGGGAGAACTGTTATTGGTATTGATAATTAAAGGGTTTTTTATCTTTTGGTTGAAGAAGGTGAAGCGTGGTTTGGGACAGTCACTCACAGTAGCGCACACACCAAGTCATGGAATGGTGTAACGTCTGATGATATTTTAACCATGGTTTATTACAATTATAACATCACGTAGATCTAGACAAATACAGTTACATCGAAACATGAATCTTCATAATGTAGTTAACACACCATACGGCCCTTACACATCCTGGCCTACAAAATCTCTACTCCTCACATCAGTGCACAAAGACTGCGTCTACGGCAGTTATATAATAATCATGGCCTACAAAATCTCTACTCCACATCAGTGCACAAAGACTGCATCTACGGCAGTTATATAATAATCATGGCCTACAAAATCTCTACTCCACATCAGTGCACAAAGACTGCATCTACGGCAGTTATATAATAATCATGGCCTACAAAATCTCTACTCCACATCAGTGCACAAATACTGCATCTACGGCAGATATATAATAATCAAGGCCTACAAAATCTCTATACTTCACATCAGTGCACAAATACTGCATCTACGGCAGATATATAATAATCAAGGCCTACAAAATCTCTATACTTCACATCAGTGCACAAATACTGCATCTACGGCAGATATATAATAATCAAGGCCTACAAAATCTCTATAGCCCTGCGCAGGCATACATTATCCAAAAACCACCTTAGGGCTGACCACCTCAGTCAAAAACCCTGCATAGACTGAACCCACGGGAACACACCCCGTTCACACAGTCACGAGAATCTACTGTTCTCTTAACACTGCTCTCAAAAATCCCTGCGGACACTAGCCGCGAGAGCTATTCACACATCACTCAAAAACAGTTCAGAAACAGTACATTATGACCAGAGTTCACCTGCTATCTGACATACTGTCTTCCACGAAACTAAGAGGAGATGTCTTTAAACAAATCCATACCAATCTGTAAGCAAGTACTCTAACCCAAAATTAACTCTACTCAACACGTATTTCCCAAGATCACTTCCCTTTCATCACATCTGCACTTATCAGTTTGCCACACTCCCAGGGAAAAGAAAATGATTATATCATTTTTTTTTGTTGAAAATTAACTCCCAAAAATTTAACGGTCAATGAAGTTATATCAAATACGTACAAAAATTAACTACCAAAAATTTAACGGTCAATGAAGTTATATCAAATATCTCTTAAATTAATTCCCAAAATTTTTTTTAAAAATTAATGAAGTTCTATCAATTACCTACAAAAATATACCTATGACAAGAGAACATAGCACATCTACAAAAATATCATCAATAAATGTAAGATAACGACTAAATCATCCAACATAATCATTCAAGCATACCAAAATAAAAATTAATCTAATACAAAACCCAAATTAAGTATACATAGTACAAACTAAACAGAAAATAAATTATCATACGAGAAAAGACAAAATATGAAATGGGAATATGATAAGAATCAAATAGAATCATAAGATGTCAATGAAGACAACAATTCCATACATGTAAAACAAATAGAACTATAAGAACCAATTACATTATCTAAAGTCATATAATTAACTTAACACTACAAAGAATGAAAGTATAAATAGCGTAACACGAAAAAAAGTATACTAGAAGTATGAATGACATCAAAGATGAAACACGGAAGCATAAACAAAATATCAGACAATACGGAAAAGACAACAGAAAAGATGTAAAGAAATGACGAATAGTCAACAAAGAGAGATGACAGTAAAGATGCAAATGTAAAGAAAGTTGGTAACAACACCTAACAATAACTATCCAAATATAACAACGTATTGTAAAATACAAAAATGCTAAAGTATATTTATATACTAACACAAAAAAGAAAGCTTATGACAAGCACAGCATAATAAGTAATTTAACTAAATTATAAACTTATACATAACTAAAAATAAATTACATCAAATATCACCCAAACAAAAAATTATTAACGATAACACAAGTTCCGCATTGACGCATAGTCAAGCGCTAACAACCAAAAAATACATCCAAACATCATAACATTTTCAAAGAATTAATGTCACTACATAATAGTAACCCTAACATACAATCTAGCGCTGGCGCAGAAAAAAATAAATATCACAATGTTCAAAACACATTTTCCAAAAATTTACAATACAAAAAATGTTTCTTCTCTTTAGGTTAAATAAAAATAGTATTTTTATTTCTAAGTAATATGTAGCTATAATTAATAACTAACAATTAAATTAGCTGAGTAACATAAAAATAATCTTATCTTTAAATAGACACACATCAAAACGTGTAAGTTTTTTTTTTCTCTTCTTTTTAAAAAAAAAAAATACATCAAAGAAACGTCACATTGGGTAATAAAATGTTAACTACAAACGAAGTTATAAATATATATAAGTGTAATATTATTTATCTTAACTATGTATTATAATCAGATATTTAAATTCTTTAAATGAACAAGAGTATCAGCCGTCGCTGTTAATTCTAATCACTTAATTTAATAGGAAATTTAAGTTAATTCTAGCTGACAAAAAATCGAATCGTTTAAATTATCAAATGTCATAATTGAGAAAAAATGGAAACCAAGTTTCAGAATACGTCCTTAACTTCAACGAAAAATCATTAATAATACATACAAGTTATGTTTAAAAATACCTTTCACTAAACAATTAATTCAAATAATCTGTATATAAATATGTTAATTAAACATGGTATCAAATCCATGATGAAAAAACAAAACAAAATTTTAAGTAGTGAATAAACACTCAGGACTATCTATGAAAATGACTATTACATTGTCTCAGTAAATAAGTTTGTGCATAGAAATTATTTAATGCATAATTAAAATACAGTCATATAAGTAACAACCAAAAAATAATTATGGCAATCAAATGTTACAAAGATTACATAATATTTCATTAACAACATATAAAGTTCTATACTAAAGAATACAATAACATTCAGTGTTTGTAAACAGAACAAAAAATAAACAGGACCTTTAAAAAACAAAAAAAAAATTCCTTCGAGGTCTTGCGAACATCTCATCAACACGCAAGGTGACATCATGACACGGTGGGTTAACGTACTGTCTAGGCTCGCTTGAATGGATAAATGGTACACAGTGATCTACATCTCTCCCAGGTAATGTAAAATTAGAATGGTGATTCCCCTCGCAAAGTCGCTCGCTGTGAGACAATACAAATGAAAATATCTATTTTAATCCATGGTAAGATTATGAGGAAACACGGAAAAGTTCACTACACAATTACCCGAACTCCGTGGTGTAAGGTTGTGACCCTCCTGCGATGTCAACAACTCTCGTCACATAGCAGACAACATAGACGTCCCAGGGACAACCTGACCTATAATTCACAGTTGTCAGTGCGGTAGGCTGAAAAAAATTTACTACCTTCACAAGACCGAGATGATCTCTCAAACCTATCAGCATGACAAGCAAAAGCATTTAAGAACCTATTACCGTTCCTATTACTCTGATTAATAATAATCTTGCTCTTATGTGGAGCACAGCTAACCTGTTTGCGATCTGTATAATTTCTTTTGAGAGCATTGTTATTTGCTCTATTAACACCGTTGTACTGATTTAAATCCCAGTTACAATAGTTATTCTTAATACTTCTTCCCAGATAACAATGTCCATCAGATAGAACTGACTTTTTAGCAGAAAAATTATTACTAGACTGATGAACTTTCATATAATTACTTCTGCTATAGTTTTCTAAACTTTTAGAATCACAATGTTGAGATCTGTCACATTTTTTCTTGTTTTTGGGAGAAGAAACGTTACCGTAGGATGAACTCCCTTGGTACTTTATAACCTTAGGGTTATGTCTCCTATCAAAATTATTTTTTTCTTTGCTTGTGGCAATGTGTTTAAAAAATGAGTCACACTGCCTTGACTGGGTATGACTAGAAGGTTTGACAATCTCTTTTTTTTTTTTCACAACATTTGTTTCCTTCATGGAACAAGCAGTAGTATGTTTGTTACTTGTAACCAATTTATCAGATCTGTCAATAAATACGCTGTTGGTTTTTAACACACTGACTTGAGATTTAGCACTGTTTCTTTCCTTATCTACAGGACTGGATATTACTGTAGATTTTCCTTTGTTATTCTGCCGCCAGCAATCATTATCATTGGAATCATCTGTATTGCGTGAGAAGTTATATCTCCCACGGAAAGATCTATGTCCACCATTCTTGACCGTAGAATCCGCAAAAAGTGTATAAGGCTGGCTTTTTGCTTTAGTGTTCTGATGATAAGAAACTTTCTGTCTATCATCGTCAACACTGAGGAAGACCACATATTGCTATTCAAGACTACGTCAAGCAGACCATTTATTCTTCTTCTTGCTTCTACAATCTCAAAGTCCTTAAGTGCAATCTGTTCACTTAATTTCTTGTTTAAACTCTCCGCTTTTAAGACCTTGCAGCTTTCCTCTGCTAGCAAATTTTCAATCTTAATCAATTTGTCTTTCTCCACCATTAATTCTTTCACTCTCTCTTTATCAATCCTCTCAATCTCAATATCATGACTATTCGTAAGCCTATCAACCTTCTCTAGGGATATGGTATCCTTTTCTTTAATTTGGCAACCACAAATCTCCGTCTTCTCTTGAACTTTTTGAGTCAGATTTCTAATTTCGCCATTTTTTTTCCCAATCTGAGCTTCCATCTCTTTAATTTTGCACAATGCCGAGTCTAATTTTGCTCGAACACAAGCAAGCTCAGAATTAGATTTACATAAATCACCTGTAAGTTTAGTCACTTTTTCCTGCAGCTTATTCACTTCAGTAGTACTTTTTAAGCAACTTTCCCTTAGCTCCTGTGTACTCTGTTTTATGTCTCCTATTTGCTTCTCATCCCTTAACTCTTCTTTCTGGTCACTATGGATGCCGTCGAGCAATAACGTACGTATACTCTTCAATATGTTATCACGTTTTATACTAATATAATTGTCCAAGAACAGACGAAGGTCCAAAACCAATAACCTTGCCAGATCCTCAGCCATACTCACATGAGGAATTGACTGAAATCTCTCATTAGCAAACTCTCTTAGAGATCTCGATGCAGAGACCAAAAACCTGTCCATAACATGTGACTCAAGCTCTGGGCTTTTTAATCTCTGACAATCTGTCCCTTCCTGAAACAGATACTCTAATACAGGTCTCATATCCTCCGGATCTGTATCAGAATCCATTGTGACTTGTTTACTTAGTCAACCATATATGTCTTAATTAAACTTTCATTATACCAAATCAAGTTTAGATCTCAAATATTGTATCATCAATCCCTGTACATCATCACATTCTATAATTAATCGATATAATTATCGACAACAACAACAATAGTTATCAATAGAATAGGATAGTGCAGATTGAGGCTTGTTGACATGGACAGAAGTGGCAACATTTACACACAACAAAAGCACTTAACTGAAGGTAATCCTGACCCTTCCGCCAACACACTGGATATCACAAAGTTCTGACGTTAAAACACTCCACTGCAGAAAAGGTACAAGGACTAGGCACTCTTGTCTTCAAATCCCTGCCACTGTACAGTATGTCCTCAACAATGCATCAGACGACAGGAACCGATCACAGCAACCCCGCAATCACTTGAGGTATACGTGCAGACGAACTCTCCAAAATACTGCACCTATAGTTGAATCTGCATATGGAAAGACTGGAACAAGCACTGTAACAATTATGGCATCAATGTCGCTATCAGATAACAGCTGTTTGATATGGAAACCAACTGATAAAGTCAGTTTAGTTGCTACAACACACCAAGATATGAGGATGGATATGCGCAGTCAGCTGATACCTGTGTACAGTTGAATTAAGCCACGCTCACACAGAGCCAAACATAACAACGTTCAGTGTTCCCACTTGTAATGACTGGTCCAGAATCTGACCTAATTTACCCTCTTGTTACGCGAATGTAATGTGGGTGTTACGACCCGTTGGTTTGGTCCACCACTGATAATTAAAGAGTTTTTTAGCCAGTGTGGGGAGAATCCAAATGTTATATGTAATTAATCATGGTGAAGAAGGTGAGTGTGGTTTGGGACAGTCACTCACAGTAGCGCACACACCAAGTCATGGAATGGTGTAACGTCTGATGATATTTTAACCATGGTTTATTACAATTATAACATCACGTAGATCTAGACGAATACAGTTACATCGAAACATGAATCTTCATAATGTAGTTAACACACCATACGGCCCTTACACATTCTGGCCTACAAAATCTCTACTCCTCACATCAGTGCACAAAGACTGCGTCTACGGCAGTTATATAATAATCATGGCCTACAAAATCTCTACTCCACATCAGTGCACAAAGACTGCATCTACGGCAGTTATATAATAATCATGGCCTACAAAATCTCTACTCCACATCAGTGCACAAAGACTGCATCTACGGCAGTTATATAATAATCATGGCCTACAAAATCTCTACTCCACATCAGTGCACAAATACTGCATCTACGGCAGATATATAATAATCAAGGCCTACAAAATCTCTATACTTCACATCAGTGCACAAATACTGCATCTACGGCAGATATATAATAATCAAGGCCTACAAAATCTCTATACTTCACATCAGTGCACAAATACTGCATCTACGGCAGATATATAATAATCAAGGCCTACAAAATCTCTATAGCCCTGCGCAGGCATACATTATCCAAAAACCACCTTAGGGCTGACCACCTCAGTCAAAAACCCTGCATAGACTGAACCCACGGGAACACACCCCGTTCACACAGTCACGAGAATCTACTGTTCTCTTAACACTGCTCTCAAAAATCCCTGCGGACACTAGCCGCGAGAGCTATTCACACATCACTCAAAAACAGTTCAGAAACAGTACATTATGACCAGAGTTCACCTGCTATCTGACATACTGTCTTCCACGAAACTAAGAGGAGATGTCTTTAAACAAATCCATACCAATCTGTAAGCAAGTACTCTAACCCAAAATTAACTCTACTCAACACGTATTTCCCAAGATCATTTCCCTTTCATCACATCTGCACTTATCAGGTATACTCCAAAATGGTCTGATAAAATTGAATAAATAATATCTGGTGTTTAAAGTCCAGTTAAATTTACCATTTAAAATGTAAATTATTATCTTTGGTCAGTCCTGTTCACAAATGAACTTGGGGACGTGTAAGCCAGGAAAAAGATAACATTTATCAATCAGTAGCTGAAGAACAGGCTTAAAATAGACCAAAAATAGAGACCAAAATATAGACCGCTGGTCGCCGTTTGATCAGGTCTGCGAGAAATAAAGAAACATGAAAAATGTACTACTAATAATTATCTACATATATGCACACGGTGTCTCTTGCCTATTCCTATCCGGTCAGTTTTAGCTAGCGCAGCGTCTCTAGGTCAGGTGAAGGTATGTGCCCTCCCCGCTCCTTCTGCACGCGCTAACAATCAGCGTTCAATGGCAATTATTATTTAATTATCCATAAGCGCACTCTAACAAATGTCGCTTGTCATTAATAACAATTAGATTGTAGGCGTCTGTTTGTTTAGTCGCGTGATATTTAAACAACAGTCACTTTCTAAAATTACACCAAATGTAATATAACGTGAATTCTATGGTCTACTATCAGTCACCTAGCACTTTAATTCAGTCCACTAAACCGTATCTCCTTGTGTAAGAAAGCGGGTGGTATAATTACATTAAACTGCACAACTGATAAAAAAATTGCTACGCGTTATTTATTTTGCTAGTTCTAACAGCTGGAAAACACAGTGAACATCGATGATAAAACTTAGCACATTAAATCACGCTTAAGCACAAATTTATATTTCCAGAAAATCAGAATGAGATTCCCACGAAACTATTAACATGTCTATTCACAATGGTTCTGGATAACGTGTTTAGACTCTCCGAAAAATTCTGAGTGACACTGATAACGGAACTGAGGAGCCACAGTTTATATACATCACGTTTTTATGATCTCTCATCTCTCATCTCAGCCCATAACCCGTCATGGGTCGTAGGGGTGCCATGGTGGAAGCATCAGCTTCAGGGTCCTCCACTGCTCTCTATCCTCAGCAATGCGTACAAGTGTGGAAAAACCGTGTCCTGCCCATTCTTTGATGTTATCAGTCCAGGATTTTCTCTGCCTTCCTCTTCTCCGTTTACCTTCGACTGTTCCCTGAAGGATCGTTTTCGAAAGGGAGTCATGACGAGTTACATGCCCAAACCACTCAAGCTTTCGACGTTTCACTATTGACAAAAGTGGTTCTTGGTGGCCTGCATAGGTGTTTATCTTCTCTCTAACATAGACATTTGTTTTGTGCTCTTTATAGCAAATGCGCAAAATTCTTCTATAACATTTATGCTCGAAAGCCTGAATCCTTCGCTCCGTATCTGCAGTGAGTGTCCAGCCCTCACACCCATACAAGAGAATAGATAACACAAGTGATTTGTATAATTTGATCTTCACAGGAAAACTGATGTTACTTTTCCAGATCACATTCAACCTTGTCATGGCAGCTGAGGCCATCTCAAGTCTTGTCTTGATTTCTTTAATTGATCTTCCATCACTACATATAGTGGACCCGAGATATTTAAAGGTGTTAACTTCTTCTAACGTTTGCCCATTTAACGTAATGTTGGTCGGAACATGTTTCTTATGGCTATTCACCAATATCTTGCTTTTTTCTATATTAATTTCCATCCCATACGTTCTTGTTACTTTCTCCAGTCTAGAGGTAAGGTCTTGAAGTTCTGATTCTGATCCAGCTATCAGATCAATATCATCAGCAAAACGTAGGTTGCACAGAGGTCGGCCTCCAATCGATATGGTTGATTTATAATCGTAGAGAGCCTCCTGCATAATATGTTCTAGATATATATTAAAGAGCACTGGTGACAGGATACATCCTTGGCGAACTCCTACAGTTGTTTTGAAAAATTCTCCAATGTCGTTGCTTGCAAAAACAGCACTGCTTGCGTCCTTGTATAGTGCTTCAATGATATCTATGATGTTGGTATCAAAATTGAATTTTCTCATTACTTGCCATAAACCTTCATGCCAGACTCGATCGAAGGCTTTTGTGAAATCGATGAAATTATGGTATAAATCGTGTTGATGTTGGAGATGTTTTTCGATAAGTAATCTAATATTGAAGATTTGTTCTGAGGTACTTCTTTTTGGTCTAAAGCCAGCCTGTTCCTCTGACAAGATTTCTTCTGATTTCTGTTTTATTCTGTTCAAAAGTATCCTTAACATTACCTTACTTGGATGACTAATAAGGCTAATGGTTCTGTAGTTCTTGCACATTTTTAGATTTCCTTTCTTTGGAAGCGGTATTACTAATGACTGCGTCCATTCTTTTGGCCATTTTTTTTGTACTCCATATCTTCTGGCAAATTGTTGTCATGATTTTTACTATATCTGGTCCTCCATATTTCAAGAGCTCTGCTGGGATATTATCCACACCCGGTGACTTCCCTCCTTTCATCGAACATATAGCCTCTTCCACTTCTTCCCGTAATATTGCTGCATTTTCGAGTTCCCTGTTTTCGCACTTAATGTTGTTTAATATGCTATAGTCAGTGTCGAGTTTACAGTTATATAATTCTTTACAATATTCTGTTCACCTTCTCGTTACAGCTGTTTTTTCATTGAGCAGAGCCCCATTGCTATCTTCTATGACAGTTACCCTGGGCTGTTGAGGTTTTGATAGTTTTCTTAATGTGTCAAAAGCTGCCTTGCTGTTACCTTTTATTAGCCCCGTATTAATGGACTCACATTGATCAGCTACCCATTTTTCTTTGGCCTGTTTCATTTTCTTCCTAATATTTTTGTTCACCATACTGTATTGCCATGCTGCTTCAGGAACCTCTTTCTTAACCTTTTTCATTTCCCGCCGTGTATCACATAACTTTAGAATGTCATCTGTAACCCATGGTTTGTTTATTTTCTTTCTTTTACCAAGTATTTCTGTTGCTGATTCAATGAGCACGTCTTTCATGTTCTCTGTGATTGAGTTGATATCATCCTCCAAAAAGTTGAGAGCTGCGAATTTTCCTCCAACAGTTGCCTCAAAGATTCCCGCGATTTCTGGATCTTTCAGTTTGTCTAAATTGAATCTTAACTGAGAACATCTGTTTTGATTATAGTTCTTTTTAAGTTTAAGCTTGAGCGTCATCAATACCATGTCGTGATCACTACCAATGTCGGCGCCAGGAAAAGTCCTAGTCTTGGCTTTATTAATACTGGACTTGAATCTTTTGGATACAAGAATAAAATCAATTTGGCCATGTATCTCAGTTTTTGGGGCATGCCACGTTGTTCTTCTTGATAACTTATGAGGAAATAGTGATCTCTAGAGGATGTTAATTTTCACACTCTGTTTCCTAGCGGAGAAATTTTTCCCCCGATAAAAGGTTTACGGTCGCTCTGTCGGCAGTTGCTAATGGACAGAGACTTAAACCGTGTAACGGGCTCCCTTAGATTTGCCCGCTTCTGGAGATCGAAGAGTTATCTCTCCCTGTATGTACGAACATCAAAGAGTACACGAGAAAATGTTTTTGCCAGTGCAACTACTTCGAAAATCCGGTGTTATCCCACGTGCGTCTGTCTGATATCTGATGATTGACAGATCGGCTCACGTGAGAAACTCAGGTAAACAACACCATGTTTGCTCCCTGTTTTTGACTGGCAGGCCGCGGAAGTTGGTAATATGTCTGTTTGTTTACATCTCAAAGAAAAGAGGTGTGGATTAAAAGTGAGTAATGCATGCTGTCAAATGCTTGACTATGCTAACGAATCATAGAACGCCACGAAGTCACGAAAGGCTGTCGGATACTGTAGGCTAAATTTCCGTTATACGTCACAGCGCGGAAATTAACGAATTAGGTTATTGTACATATGTTATCGGACATATATTAAGTAGTTTTGGACATCTACATGCAAAGTTTGTGAGCAGTTTAGAGTTTATAGAACTGAGGAAATTTGAAGCCAGAGTGTTATGCAAAATATTTTAGCATGGGTGCAATCATAAGGCCGTACAAGATATATGACATAGAAACACCCATATTAATGTAGTGGAGACATATTGACACTTTTGTTAAATTTAATCTCTTACAGAAAATGTTGTATTTAATATGTCACACCATTATTGTATGTCGCCACTACATGTAAATATTTTTAATAGAGAATAATGACGCGAGTATTTATATATGGATAAGAATATATTCGATGTAAAAACTTTAAAAAACACATACACACACACAACACAGATATTGAATTACATGAGAAGCATTTCACACTGTTGTAAATTCTAATGATTCTCCTATGTGGTATATTGTATTTTATTACATCATGTCAGTACATGTCAATGTATTTAAAGGAGAATAAAGATTCTGGTATGTATGTATTTATTTATTTATTTTCAACGTTTAGTTCTTGCCCATGTATCGAAGGAAAATAACGGTATTTGAAAACTGTAGACCCATCTCTCTTTTGTTGTTAACCTACACACTATTTGTGAAGTTAATTCAGTGAATTATAGGCGTTTAGCGATTATCTCCTCGGTGAAGTTTCCCACGTTTGCAGACTCTAAATCATTATCATATTGGATACAGTGTTATTGTAAGGCATTAGTTACATGTTAATGCACTTTCTGCATAGTAGATTTTGATATGTATGCATTGGGCATGTTGTATTCATTGTGTCTATTAAATAATTTCGTCATATACAGTTGGGGCTTCAGAAAAGGAAGACGATGCAGTGATGCTTTGTTCATTCTAGGACAGATCTGTCTGAATACCGATGACCATGCAAAATAATGTTTACCAATCCTGAGAAAGTCTTCGATGTGATAAAGGAAAAAGCACTCCGGTGTATTATATTTAAAAAAAACTATAAAATACAAGAACAACGCTTAGATATTAGAGACGCTAATCGAAAAAAAAAAATAACTGAGGAGCGCAAGAGGGATATGCACCATCACCTGTACCATTTGTATCAATATCGATGGAAAAGCATCAGAAGCAAAACAGGAATCAGACACCATAATTGAAATATTGTTTGCAGATGAATAGACATGCTACGGGTACATGTAAAATAATAACTCCAAGAGCATATGAAAATACTTGCTACAGCGTGGAATATTTACAATTAGATATGGCTACAACAAAATTAACTTCATAAAGTGTCGGGGGAAACGTTGCAACATTTATTGTAAAAGCAACCTTTAAATAATGAATAAACGAAATGAAAGTTGTATAACACCAGTTTCATGTGTTTCTCTCCTAACACCAGATAAATGTACTCACATCAATATGTAAATTCTATGCCATCCAGCAAATCCATATCCATCGTGAGCTGCAAACCTGGCCGTCTCGTGCAGAAGTGCAATAGCGTCGTATTTGTTAGGCTCTACCGTCTGTAATGTCCCATGGACGATAAAGTGAAGGACAGATGATGAATGGTTAGATGAGTAGGTGAATGGCTGGATGATTGTGTAGACAGGTGAAAATATGAAGGACTTTCACTTAGAGAATATGCTGTGAAGCAAGTAAAGAACACGACAAACCAACAACGATTGTGAGGAAAAACACGAGAAAGCAACCATTAGAAATCACAAGACGATCTTTAAACGTGTAACCTACGGAAATGTGAAAATGGTCTCTAAAAGCCATGAAACGTAAAATTTTGCTACAATGATAACTACATTCAACAACTTAACGCAAAATATTTACATAACGTTCCAGATACTAGCCTCGCGTATTTACATATTCGTTTGCTTGTCGTTATTACTGGTTTTGCAAAGAAACAAAACAATCGGTAGGTGGATGAACGATAGTGGCTCTTTCATCTCTGTGACGAAATGGACGACCTCTATCGATCTTTGGTTCTCTCCGGCAGTATCGGTACATTTGTGGTACTGATTTTTATTAGGTGCTGTCAATTCTCGCATTTTTCTTTCTTTCTTTCTTTCTTTCTTTCTTTCTTTCTTTCTTTCTTTCTTTCTTTCTTTCTTTCTTTCTTTCTTTCTTTCTTTCTTTATTTTTCTGCTAAGTAGTAGATATTTAATTTTATCAAATCATCCAGCAGGCGATACAGATCACATTTCAAGGAGTTCTACCCAGATTTGTGGTTATAGGAGTGGCAGATTAACACGTACATTGGTCAGCGCTATCGGCTTAAATCTCCAATAAGACGGAGAGTTTGCGTACTCTTATGACAAATAACGAGATTACTGTCTATGTGAAACCTGTGGGTAGACAAGTGTGATATAATCGTTTCGGGTCACTTGGTTAAAAGTAATCATGGATTTATTACATTTTAGACTATACGAGTCTACAAATGTGTTCGTGAGAGTGTATGCAAGACAGCATATTACCATATATGGGAGACGTGACCTTTTGCAAAATTTTTCCACGTAGGAAATATTTTGAAAGTTCCACACCCGATATGTTTGAAATGATTGGATCTTTCTGATTAGATTAATAACAACATTGAGGAGGAATATAGGCTGATAATTTTGCAGTTTTATCTTACTGTGAATTTCAAGCTCGTCAAGACCTCAGACCTCGCCAGAGTGAAGACTAGATTCATAATTCCTATTTGTTAACCGGACTTTTTATAGGAGAACTAGATAAGATTTACAAAGCACAGGAAATCTCTTTCAAATTTTAATAAGGAACATCGGGACTAGGAAACTGAAAAAACGGAAGAAGAGGCAATCTATTGTAAAATTAAAGACATCCCAGACGCGTGAAAGAGAACAATTCGTCTCTTTTATTCATCTGAGCAAACAAGTCTGTAGCCATGATTTACATTTCATATTTTATTACTAACATGTGAACTAACATATATATGTATATATTACCATGTGAAGTTTAATGTGTGAAACTCGCTATTGGATGTCAAAGTCATTTGGGGCTGGCAACCTCAGTATCTAAAATGATGATTCATGAACCACCACTGCATGGGCTGGTGATTGCTTCATTGAAAGTTTCGTAAATAGAACTAAAAGCATAAAGTAGGTTCCCTATGGAGGAGGGATGGAAAGATGAAAGAAATGATGTACATTCTAAGCATACAACTTAAATTTTCAAAGCAGTGTAAATGTCCCTAAAACAAATTCACTTTAAAATTAATGTAAGTTTTGAAACTTTAAACCAATGTAAAGGTCCATGGGAAAATATTCATTTAAATTAATTGAAGTTTCAAACTTTTTCACAAGTGTAAATGTCTTCTTCTTTGATCCTTAGCCTCCGACCGGCAAAGCAGTCAGTGGCCATCACGCCTAGTGGCGTCTTGTAGGGCAACAACAAATTGATTCCACTTTGCTCGGTTGGTGGCCATCCTTCGTACAGTGCCCAAACTCTGGTTCATTCTTTGCATCTCTGCCTCCACAGTCCTCCGCCAGGTTGTTTTTGGTCAGCCTCTCTTTCGCTTTCCTTCAGGGGTCCAAAGCATTGTGATGGCATCGGGGTCTCTTCTAAGGTCATGGCCAACCCAGCGCCAGCTATGATGGTGTGCATGTCCTCTTGCTTGCTACGAGTAAGCAGATCTTGGTTGGTGATGGTATTCGGCCAAAAGATTCGGAGAATTTTTCTTAGGCATGTTGTGTGAAAAGAGGACAATTTCGACATTTCCTTCTCTGTAACTCTCCAGCATTCCGCACCATAGAGAAGCACAGAAAGCACACAGCTCTGATATAATCCTAATTTTGTGCTTGTGCTGTATTGAGAGGACTTCCAGATGTTGTTTAGGCTAAAAAAGGCTGTTCTTGCCTTATTTATTCTGATGTTGATGTCTTTGCCTGCCCCGCCGTCTGGTGTCACTATGCATCCTAGTATGTGAAGGTGTCTGTCTGTACCAGTTGCTGATTCCTTACTGATATGGGCTCAGGGTTGCTCACATTGAGCGTCATGACCTCCGACTTCTTTAAATTGATGTTCAAGCCCACCTGCTGGCTAAACTTATTAAGTCTATCCGTTTTTTCCTGAATGTGTTGATGTGAATGTGCTAGTAGTTCAATGTCATCTGCATATTCCAGATCTTCCAATGTAGAAAATGTAGTCCATCTTATTCCTCTTGGGCTGCCCTCTGTTGTCTGGCGCATCACCCAATATATGACTGTTAAAAATAGAGTGGTTGATAAGGGTGTCACGAAATGGTTTTACGACTAGAGGCTGTCTACATATAATGACAAGACACTAGTGAGAAGAAAGACTGAAAGAATAGATTCAGATGAAAATGACTGTGCAAATGTGAAAGTTGAGACCATTGGCTCCGAGGTTGAGAACCGAAGTTGACTCTTCCACGCCACTCCGGAAGTCTAAATTGCTATGGCCTCAACCACCTCTAACTAGCTGTTGCGTCCTTTTTAAGTCCTTAACAGGCATTAACAAATATAGACAGTCTCAGGTCCTGTCTTTGTTAAAAGTGTACGCACCAACTGAGATATTAGTAATACGTTTTGTAAATTAAGTTTATTGTGCACGAGAACGCACATTTTTTGGGATTTTGAAATTAACGCGCTTGTTGTCAAACAAAGGCAGATGACGTATCTGCTGAGAGAATCAAGCAGGATCCCTACCAGACAGTATGGTCTGATGATATATTTTAGCCCCTACGTTCGGGCATATTGATTTTTACTTTGGTGATCGGCTCACTGCATTCAAGACATAGCCCCAGTATCACAGAGTAAGGTATTGATATAATTGATTAAATATTTATTGAATTAATGTCGTCATTGACATACATTCTACAAGTCGACCTCTAGCTGGTACCCTCATGCGTTGGGACCAGAATGGATCAAACTTGAATGTTTATGCATTGGAAGTCTCGAGCATATTCATAATGAAACTCGTTGATTGAAAGAAAGGGATCTACGTTATTGAATATTGGAATTAATATTAGACAAACATAAAGGTATGTTTTCAGGCACACGTAAGAAATAAAGAAGTAGAACACTTGGACAACAGAAAAACAACAGACGTGAGTGGCTTACCCAGGGTTCGAACCCCGTACCTTCCGTACGACAACTCCGCCTAGCTATCAAGCGAATCACACTGACCCCACGGCCAGCTAGGCATCTCCAAAAAAGGATGCTTTGCTGACTATTTATCAGTACGAAACACACAAGATAACACCGGAAGTATACAGTGGGCAACTCAGCCCTTTAATGACGCAATCACTTTTGTTGTTCCCCTATTAACAGTATGTGTCAGTCCAAACAAGACAAAGACCTTGATACTGGGTCCAGTAAATAGTAGAAGACTTAAGGACAATAGTATAGAACAGAGGGTAGGTTTCTGGTATTGTATAAACATAAATAACACATAAGGAAGGGAAACCCGAGGCCTGTAAACAGTAAATTAATATTAGACAAACATAAAGGTATGTTTTCAGGCACTCGTAAGAAATAAAGAAGTAGAACACTTGGACTACAGAAAAACAACAGACGTGAGTGGCTTACCCAGGGTTCGAACCCCGTACCTTCCGTACGACAACTCCGCCTAGCTATCAGGCGAATCATATTGGAATCGCGGTCATACGATTAACGGCTTTATATGGAAGGTGAACCAAAAGTTAGACGTTCATCCTATGTTATATTGATCAAGTTAATGATTATATTAGGATATCTAGTAGTCGTATTCTGCTGACAATCTAGATAGGAGGGAATATCTATTTAATTGGATTGTATACCCTTGGTTGTACGATGAGGGATTGTCATTGAAAGGTCAACCGTCTTTGAGAACATTTGTTAAACCAGCTATTCACTATTGTAAGATGAACTTTCAAGATTATGCCGATGTACTTTATGTTGATTAACTATATACCTGATGGAATCTGACATACCATTTTATCAGGAAGGAATTTTCGTATATATGCAAGATTTTCGTATCGTCCCTGTCAACGTGATCGTCAAATAAACCGTGGATTGTAACTTTAACCAATCATAAGTTCCAGTGTCCTTCCCTCGACACTGTTGGTGTTGATGTGACCGTTAGGACTTTGACTATTCGTACATTCATATTAAAAGAACATTCACGTCTGATACACAAACAAATAGCTAACTGTCATCCCTTACACCATTCAAGCGGATGACTAACATTCAAACGAGACTGCTACGAATAGGAAGTTACACTACCCTAAGGGGATAAGGTTCAATTAAGATTCACATACACCACGATACAGACAACAGATAGCTACTGTACGTAATAGAAATGACTGATCCAAGCTAAAATGTACAAGTTTTATTTATACACATAAACAAGTAATCAAATACATATCAAAAGAATAAAAATGCAGTGTAAGCACACCTGGAAAACAAATTCAGGCAAAATTACAAATGATGTATCATCAAACCCAACCCTTCACCCACAAGTTTCACCTGTATGGAGAAAGAAGGTAAGATTAAATTAAATAAACCACACTGCACTTGGTGGCGTCTCAGATGTCGAGCCTCCACTCCAAACTAGCTGTTCTAAATTCTAACTCTAACTCTAAGTACACAGACAGCTGGAACGACTCCGAAGTGTCTACACCAACTCTGCACAGACTTCGTTTCTACACAGCCTATTCTGAAATCTCCCGAACACTGCTAACTCTTCTACAACTCTTCAGCAGCTGTCCTCTGTTATGATCTACACAAAACTATGTCTCAGTTCTGTCTTTCAGGTCTACCACCTGTAGACTAAACTTCAGCAGCTGTCCTCTGCTCTAAAATCTGTAGAGGGTATTTTAACCCTGTTTCCCTCCACAATTCTGAAATTGACGACTAAGTTTAAACACTGGATTCTGGAAAAACTGGAATAGGTAGCTGGTTTTGCTGCTAACGCTCTGGAGTTACCTGCCCGCTCCCTCCTCTGGGTTCAGGTCTTCGGTTATTATGGCCGGGAAAAAGCGAAATAATTACGACAACGCTGGCAGCATGCCAAATTTGCGTGTGTAACAGAACGAGCTCAGCGCTCAGGATTTATCCACAAATCCTATTCACTGGAGAAAGGTCTTCCCTGCCTGGGAAAACGTATTTTTCCGTTCTTCGTCCGCCTCTAGCAATATCTCAAACCCTATCTGAGATGCAAACTTTTGCCATGGGGAAAGTTATTGGCAACTTTCGCTCTATCATACAGTGCCGCTATACCTGCTGTTAGACAAAAAAAACAACAGCCAAACAACCCATTAATACATTTCTATATAACAAATAACTCCCTGACTTTAACCTTTAAGTCCCAAGTTTTCAACACGTAACTCCCCTACTCTCTTCCCGTTATGTACCACCATACAAATAATAATACCAACAAAGTGCGCTCCTCTACTGTTCCCTTCTCTACCCGAGCCCCAAAGTAAACATCACCCGGTAATACAATCCCGCAGACCGTCTGACCTAAGGTTCTGCCTGACTGGTAACAACCACAACAGTTTTTCTCACTGAAGACCGACCTGTTCAAAAATACTTTGGTCCACTTCTTACGCTGACACTTCATGCAGCAATGATTAACACAAAATAAAATATCCCTAGGAATCAGATTCCCGTTCAGTAAAAATAGATCACATAAAATGTAATACAAAATAATTCCCTTTAAAATTACTTCTCCCGTCTTCTGAATACACAGATCAACAATGCACCAACAATAACGTATAACCAGTTTACGTCAGCATTTGCATACTGCCAAGTTATAAATAACCCAGGTTATCAATTACCTTGTAGGTACTACCACGTGCTTACAATTCTTACGACCACGTGCTCCTGCATAAATATTCATTAAATGATAGCACCCACGTGCTCCATTCCCCCTCACCCCTCTGAACATCGTCTCGAATAAATATTCAGTAACCAACGTATCCACGTGCTTACCAATCCCACCTATTCACTCCCATCCACATATAGATGTGTAACTATATAAATAGCTAGCATCATTAAACTCTCAATAAAATCACAAATACACACGCTCCCGCCATTCTGTAAATTAATATAATTCGCAGATGCGGGTTTCTCCACAGACCTACTTTGAAATAATACAAAGCACGATCGTAACATCTCAAGTTTTAAACCATCTTAAATACCGCTATTCCTTCAATAAGGAATTAATATGAACCTCTTAAGTTTCTCAAGTCTATCACTAAGATAGTATTTTATGGCTCTGGCGTTAAGAATTTTAATTTAAAATTAACTTCCCAAGAAACTTAACTGATCGGCCTAGGACTAGAAAAATTAAATAAATTACCGCTCTAAAATTATGCTTACTAAATTCGAATGTCCCACTGAAAGGCAAATCGACTATTTGACTCAGGCACGCGACTGGCAATTTCATTAAAAAGAACGAGACTATGAAATACGAGCCTATTTATAATCATCGATGAGCACGCTGACCTCTTGACGTCATATGCGCGGCTTTGATTCTGGCCCAATGATCAGTTAGCATTTCAAATGCAGTTAGATCTCGGTCACTCAAAATCGTAAACCATTCTGATGCAACCGGTTACTGCCAGCACCTGTTGCGTGCATGGGTAACAGTCAGTACCTCTCATCCCCCGTTTAGACAAAGAAACGGGATTTAGCTCGCAGCCCTCTACTGCCTAATGAAGTAAAATGACCGCCTTAATTAAACTCCCGAAAAAATGCGTCTAGCTGCCTGCCATATCTTTAGAAAGACTAAAACTGGTGCAAATCTGATCTAGGCTCTATAGTCTTTCCTCTAAATTAATACTGCAACAATTCCCTACACATCAACTCTAAACTCCATAAAGAAGAAACATAAAGCAGATGAGATAAAACTCCATCGTGATCTTCCTCGGAAAAACGTAAATAATAGAAGGAGAAGAAACATGGGGAGGGATTACCTGTAATCCCAGGGATTACCTGTAATCCCTCCTAGAAAAAGTGAACAAAATGCAAGGAGAAGAAGACACGGGCCATTTGAAAGACAGAATCTCAGTACTTCATCACAGAGGGGTATCCCTGTCGTACTCCTGTCTTCACCTCAAAGGTTAGGTTGCTTTGCCCAACACTACACGTAAAGTTGGCATAGAGGCTTGTTATGATTGACACTATGCAGCTTGGAATTCCATAAGCCCTCAGTATTTTCCATAAACTGTCCCTATGTATGCTGTCAAAAGCCTTTTCAAAATCAACGAAATTAATGTACAGCTGTCTTTGCCATTTTGTGCACTGCTCTATTATGTTCCTGACATACTGCTGTATAGAGGAACAACAGAAGTGATTGCGTCATTAATGGGCTGAGTTGCCCACTGTATACTTCCGGTGTTGTCTTGTGTTTCACACTGATGATTAGTCAGTAAAGCATCCTTTTTTGGGGATGCCTAGCTGGCCGTGGGGTCAGTGTGATTCGCTTGTATAGCTAGGCGGAGTTGTCGTACGGAAGGTACGGGGTTCGTACCCTGGGTAAGCCACTCACGTCTGTTGTTTTTCTGTTGTCCAAGTGTTCTACTTCTTTATTTCTTACGAGTGCCTGAAAACATACCTTTATGCCCATCATATTTATGCAGATCGTTCCTATACAAGTTTTGCATTGCTGCAATATCTTACCGACAACAATCAGTATTTTACTGGAACTGTAAATATAAATCGTAAAAATCTTCCAAAGGCGTTGAAGACTACACAACTGATGCATCTCCATATTATACAGGCATATTTTGTGAATTCTATATGAACCTGAAATAAAAGAAAAATATTATACACGGTAGTTATCCTAATTTCGCTTACCCTCAGACTCCAGACACTGACTGAAACTTATGGCGATTCGCTCACACTTCAGATAGATGTAGCGTAGTGGCGTTATCTCCGTCAGTCTGTCTCAAACCTTTTTCGATGTGTGTGTCTCCAGTTTACCGATACGCTTATTTAAACGCATCACGCGGCCGTATCGGAGAGCAGTGACGTCACCGCTTAAGCCAATGCTGAAAATCTCTTTTCGAAGCAGCGATTTCACTCGATCTGTGCGTTGCCTGAATTTCTCCTTTCTCATCCTCGGCTTATATATTATCCATACTGTTCCATCTTATCTTGTTTTATACAGCCGAAAAATCTCTACCTTCCTATCCATGTAATTTCCCAAACTGTTATTTGTTGATTTTAATATTTAGAACAGAAGTGGGTTTACAGGCTTTCAGCGTAACTGTGAGCAGCCGAAATACGCATATATCTCCGTAAAGAATAACTTCCTACCGTTTCTTCTTTTATACGGTTATACACAATCCTTTCCTGGACCAAAATATGAAATCCTTTTCATAATGATTCCCTTCTGCTTTTATTTATCCTTGGCGATTTCCTCTGTCTGATACACATTTCACTGATGCACCGCCATTTTGAAAGCGGTCAATCGATCGTTGACGGGTTTATAAATCTACATGAACACGTTTGCAATGACTTGAAACCAATTTTGCAACACTTACTTACTATGATTGTATAACGGTGACATCTGATGACTGACTGGTCTGACATCTGTGCTAGTCAGCTACAAGTCTAACCAGATACTAGCCAAGGCTGATATGATGTTTCAGGTTCCATGAAATAACTCAAACCAGACTGTCACGTATCAGAAGCCTGTGTTGTTCATCAGAGGCAATCCCACAAAAGTGCAGGACCCCAAAGAGTGAACTTCAACTGGTCATTGGCATCCCTATAGCTGGGTCTACCAAGTCTGATATCTACAAAGGACAGTTCAGTGTCAGCAGTGTCAAGTTGAAAAGATAAGTGTCATTTAAGACTCTGACCACCCATATATGAACAAACAGCCAATAGTGAGAACAGTATTAAAACCATTAAAGCATTCAGTCAAATGAGGACAGTAATGTGTAAAGTCAGAGTACTAAAAGAAAAGTGATACAGTTTAAGTGATTCCAGTTTTTTAGTAACTTTATTATCCAAGATCTTGAAGTCTAAACAGGCAATAGTAGTAATTGGGTGAATATATTTTTTATATATTTTAATGCTCTTTTCCAACTAGCAGAAATAGAATATTAGTGTATATATTAAACTATTTTAACTGTACCTGAGGAATTATTCACTTTTTATATTTGTGATTACAGTGAATGTTCATTTTAATTATCCCCTAGATAATAAGAAATCATAAGATAGTCACAGGGAGGAGACACCTTAAATCCTGGTACAACATCTTACCAACTGGCCAGGGTTTTCACAGTCTGACTATTTTTATGATATCCATACACCAGTGCTTATTTCTAAGACTGGGGTATTACTTGTAAGACCAGAAATCTTTACTGGCATACTATCCTGGTAGCATACCTGGATTCTTACATAGATAAATATATTGAAATAATCTCCCGCTACACCAAGGGTTGCGGATAATTATGACAGAGAATTGATCCGCAGAGAAATTTGCAATATGTTTCACAATAATGAGGCAGTGACTTTAAGGAAATTGAAAATTTGGTTAAGAAAGAATAATGACATTGATATTTCCAAATCTACGCTATGGAGGACTATTAGGAGTTTGGGATTCACTTTTAGAAAATATGTTGGTGGTAGAAACATTTTTTGTGAGAAGCCTCATATAGTTACAACGAGAAGCAAATATTTACGCGAGGTCAGAGAAATGAGAAGAGATTGTTATGATTTGTTGTATTTAGATGAAACTTGGATCAATGCGCACCACAGTAATGAACGAGAATGGCAATCATCTGATGGGACAACTAAGAGACTAGTACCAAACAGCAAAGGACAGCTCCTAATAATGGCACATGCAGGAAGCAGCCATCATGGGCTTCTAAATCTCGTAATACTGAACTCATATTTGTTTCAAAATCCACAGATAATAGGGATTATCATACAGAGATGAATGGCAAGATATTTCAAGAGTGGATTGTGAATCATGTACTTCCTTCATTGGATAGACCGTCATGTTTGATAATGGACAAAGCTTCATATCACAACGTTGTGGCACCAGAAGATAAAGTTCCTAATTCATCAAGTACTAAAGATGAAATAAAGATTTGGCTGACCAAAAACAACATTCCATTCAACGAAATGTCCATGAAGCCTGAATTACTTGGAATTGTAAAAAAGACACAGCATACAAAGATATTTCACATAGACAAGGCAATCCATGAACATGGTCACTGAACAGATCCGTAATGGAACAGTCAGCGCATGCGCATTCAAGCATAATTCCCCATAGTTGTTAGGGATAGATTTGTGGCACGTAAAGTTTGTCAAATATTTCATTCGCATTCTTGAGAATGGCACACGTTAGTGACCCAAGTTCAAAGGAATCGGAAGGCGAAGCTCACGTTTTAAAGAAGTAGGAATTGGAGGGAGAGAGCTGGTGGAGAGAGCTTAACAAAGGCTGAATTTAGCGGTTATTCTGAAATGTGTTAAATGTCACTATTAAAATATAAAAGAAAGTTGTGTTCCTGTTGCCGTCATTTTAAACGGTGGAAAAAACGCCAACCTAATGTATGTTTGGTTTAATGTGATCAAAGAGAGATAAATGTTTATTATCTTTGTGGTGTGTTTTGATGTTAAGAAGAATGGTGTGCATATAGTTGTACTTGAGTGAGGTCAACTGTGAAGGTCTCTGAGGTAAACAATGAACAACTGTATTACAGAGTACCTTCCTTGTTACCACATTACGATCTCACTCTAAGTTATATTCTTTTTTGACTAGCGTGACTGAAAGCTACATAAAGTGTCTAGGGTATTGTAAGAGTGTTGTTAAAGAATCTCAATACAAAAACATATACAAACATATACTAATTACTATGATAAACTCAACTAACTCCAGCTGTTAAATTTTATATTTAAAATATCTTTTGTTAAACTTTATTGGTCCTGAGCCTAAAGTTGTTTTGGTCAGGACTATAGTTCAATGAGAATCAATTTAGATGGATAGGTATTTTTACAAATATATATAAAGATATTTACATACAACAGACAACTTGTCCATAGTACATTGTTACAAATTTTCAAGTTGATGTTAATTACTCTATTTAACTACAGGTACAGGGAAGCAGGGTGGGGATTGTCATCATCCCACTGTCTTTTGTTTCACTAGGATTGTTCATTTATTCTTTGGATGAACGTTTTGTATAGACAGGAGAATTTTCTTTAATCGTGGTAAGTTGTCCCAGGTCAGATATTTCACTTATCTGGGTCCTGGAATCACAACAGTTGTAGTTGGTTTGGCCAAACACTTCAGTCTCCTCTGGACTTGAACTTCTTTAATACAAGCAGGTGCCAGAGACTCTTTGAAAGCGTGCATACTTCTTCAATGAGCGAGTACTAGCACCAGACAAGTGCCAGCAGGAACCCCTGTCAATGCAAGTTATGGTTCTGTCTTAATATCAAGCTAATTCCTCCTAATGTACATGAAATCATACATGCAAAAGAACATGGTCAGCTCTCTCTGACAACCCTGCTTCTCCCCTTTAGTTTGATGGAACAAATGGTACCAGTTGTCTTTTTCTCTTCTCTAATGGATGCTACGCCTCTGTCATTCCTGCAGTAATCTTGTCCATGCAATAAGATAGGTGTAATGTTCCTGTATGACCATCATATATATAGTCCTGTAGTTTTAAACTTCTTAGATAGTCCCTTATATGATGGATCAACATCTAGGCCATGCCTAAGTCTGCCATGGAACTATTTAATTACAACCTTTTACATGGCCTTTTCTTACACCCAAACCTTTGTTTAATGAAAAGTCAATAAAATCAATCTTACCACATATCAAGGAAATATAAACAAGTAACGATGAATTAGGCAATCGAATATGGCACACTTTTATCACTGCCTCTGTTCAGACTGCTTTCAGATGGTAGTATTATTAATAAAAAAGCACAGGTCTGCTCATCGCTTCTTGCTCCTCTGAATATTTTGGAAAAATGGCAGCGAGTAACCTACTATTTCGATAAAGTAAAAGGCTTTGGCCAATGAGACCAAGCATCTCTTTTTTTGAATGAATTCTTAAAAAAATATCTCAAACCACTATGCGTTACTACTACCAACTAGATTTGTATATTAGGTCAGCCAATAATATTACGGCTTCCTTCACATTTCATCCAATCCCCTTCATCGTACTATCTTAGCCTTTCTGTCCCCTACTTTTTTCCCAAAAGAAAATATGCTATCCAATCTAAGCAGACATGACTTGACCTGACAGTATCTCCGATTCTCTATGTATTATTTCCAATAATTGATCATCTAATGGACTATTTAGATAACTAACAACATATTCTTGGTCATCAAGTCTTCAGGTACACGAATATATGATTTTTATGGGGCTAAGTGACTTGGTTCAAAATTCTATCTTTTTTTCTATGTTAATTGTTTATTTTTAAACTACCTCCTGTTCAATTCTTTTTCCATGTACTTTCAAGCTAATTACGAGAGTCTCTCGTAATACACGAGAATTACGTCATTCGCAACAAGAGCTAAGCGTGTTTTCTAACCGTAGTGTCCACATGTTCTAACGTTTTCCTCGTATTTTGAAAATCGCCTAAGGGCAAGACTAGCAAGTTGGTTTTATTTTTTAGAAACAATGTGAGACGTGTTTTGCGTTGGTTATCCATCCGTGCTCCTCCCCTCCACAATGTGTTCTAGGCAAATATTTCACTTGAACTTGGAAAAGTGGTACGTTTATCTCAAGGTTACCCAGAAGCATTTGGTAACTTTATTTCGGCGATAAGGCGTTATCAAATAATACGCTGAAGGCGTAGGCGACGAAAACAATGAAAATTTGTAGTACTATCCTATCTTTTACTTAATGCACTATACTGTTTTAATTTAATTTAGATATTGTATTTAGAAGTTCACCACAATCTTTCTGTGACAGGTTTGACTGGTGATTATCTTCTCCTGTCTTATGTTGTCCTGTCTCAGGCAATGTCTTATAGTTGACGGCAACAGTCCCCCTCCTTTGAAACACTGGTTGGGGTTGAGGATGAGTCCCACTATCCCTAAGAACAAGCCGCCTCTATAGAATAACTAAAAGGATAATCAAGAACTTACAGACTTTCATAACAGAGTGCTTGCTTACAAACGAAGGATTAAAATGGTACGACAAGACCATCAACTGATGACAGGAAACAGACAAGTGCCAGTAGAACACGAGATGAGAAGAAGACGCTGGCGATGGAAAGTGCACACATTGCGAGTACAAAGCATTACAAGACAGTTCTTCGTCTTGAGTCTCCATGATAATATAGGCACAGAGAAAACTAAAATCACATGGAGAAGAGAACTGGATACAAAAATGAAAGGGATGAGAAAGGCATGGAAAAACCTTGAACTGATGAGGAACTACAAGAAGACTTGAAATAAGTTTTGTTGAAGAACTATAATCCTTGGGGAGCTGAAGGGTAACGCTGAAGCTGTATAGTTCGTCACTTTGGCGGATCTCATTTTAACCGTTGCACTTGTGGCTAAGCTGTACTTATGACCACGTGTGCATATAACCGGGGCTGCGTTTTGTAGGCAAAAATGCGGAACGCTGTTCCAGAAGCTAAGTCCCACCTACTGCCCGTTTCGTTACACAAGCGCGGAGATCTTGGCTCCGGCAACTTTCGAGTTAGCGGGTGCGGAAGGCGACGCAATGGAGACATGTTAGGGATATGACAAGGCTGATAAACAAAAATGGCTACGTGCGTGATTACCGATGAGGTGACGGAGATTTTTTCACCGCAAATAGCGAGAAGGAAGTTTATATATATATATATATATATATATATATATATATATATATATATATATATATATATATATATATTTTATATATATATATAAATATATATATATATATATATATATATATATATATATATATATTTTTTTTTTTTTTTTTTAAACTTACGCCCGCTATTACTCGAGGCGGGAATCTCTGGTTAGTATCTCTAACCCGAGACTGATTTTTATGTGAGTATCCCTTTTTCCCTGTACACTGACAGGTGTCCCCTCGCCATTCAGGCAGATACTCGCCGTCTTCGGAGGGTACATATTAGAGCTGTATCGGCTCAGGAGCCGCCAGTCCCTGGTCGACGACGCTTCTTTAAATGATCTTGCCAGGGCTTGAACCTGGATCACCCGATCGCCAGCGTAGTGTGGTAACCATTACACCAGCGCGGCTCCCCGGAAGTTTATATAATACTGCATGACTTCTTGATGAGGATATACACGATGATATTTAATATATGGATTTGTAATAATGAAAATCGAGGTGTATAGTTGTTTCTTATGGAGTCGGGAAAAATAACTAACTGCACACATATATGATGCGGAGGTGCGAAATACCGTGGCAAGTAAAACATGTAAAAGCCATTTAAAAAAGAACTTTTGTATCAGATTTATCATATTTTTCACTCATAAGCTTCTAGGCTCAGCCCTTACACTTTATGTTCACCTTCATAGCCACCCTACCCATTCTTCGCTCGACCATTATATTTCCGCGCACTGATACACCAGAGCGCACAGATATAAACATGACTTACAGTAGTTCCATCCACCATTCACCCACTTCCTGAGGTACGTTAGATTTTTAAGACGAAGCTTAAAATCCCGCGCTCGCGAAGGCGGGAAGCCAACCAAACACAACCCGGGCATTGCTTTAGTCGCGTGTCTGATTCACTGGCTAACAAAAAAATTTTTTTTCTTTTTTTCTTTCTCTAACATTTCTATGTTTTTCTGGTCAATTTTAATGCGCTGTTTTTAAATCTGCAAACCGTTTTTCTCTATCAGGTCGGGATCTCTAGAAATACGCAATTGAAGTTTTTTAACAATGCATACAGTATTACAACATCATTCGTACAAGAAGTATAACAGTTTTGTAGGCTTGAATTTCTTTGCAGTCGACTTTCGTCGATGAATGGCATGTGGTACATCGCGATGAAGCATCCAACAATAATCGGCAAGCATGGTCACACTCCACCGTCCTTGATAACGTGACTCCATTACGGCGATATCTTGATGGAATCGTTCTCCATGTTCATCGCTGACTTTGCCAAGGTTGTCAGGGAAAAAGTCAAGATGCGAATCGAGCAAATGGATTTTGAGGGACATGTTACAGCCCATAATTCTGTATGCATCTATGCACTGCTTAACAATATGCACATAGTCGACAGATTTGTGATTTCCCAGAGTTATCGACGATCGATTTGAATGCCATCCGTGCGCAAAATTCACTACCATGTAACAAGTTCTCGAATTGTTTGTCTGCAATAACTTTCCTAATCTGAGGTCCTACAAAGATACCCTCCTTCATCTTTGCATCGCTAACTTGCGGAAACTTTTCTCGAAGATAAGTGAAAGCTTTGCTCGTTTTATCTAACGCTTTTACGAAATTCTTCATGAGCCCCAACTTTATATGTAACGGTGGTAAAATGATGCTGTCTTTGTTAACTAATGGCTCGTGTATTACATTTTTATGCCCGAGCTGCATACGATCCCTGATAGGCCACACCTTTCTTGCATAATGTTCCTGTCTGTTGCGGCTGTCCCATTCACATAGGAAGCAACAAAATTTAGTATACCCAGTCTGCATGCCCGCGAGAATTGCAATGACCTTTAGGTCTCCACAAATCCGCCATTGTAGTCATTGTACTTTATTTTTGCCAAAAGTATAGCCATATTGTCATAAGTTTCTTTCATATGAACAGAGTAGGCGACTGGAATTGATGAAAATAAATTTCCGTTATGCAATAACACGGCATTTAGACTAGTCTTGGAAGAGTCGATGAAAAGTCGCCATTCGTTGACTATGTGCTCATGACCGAGGTGCACCATTAGACCTTTTACATCTTTGCAAAAGCAAATGTCATCATCCATCTCAAAGTATTGAACAAGTTCTCTGTGTCTATGATGAAATTTAGATATCGGAGTATTGGGCGCTAAAAGATTCCATTCTTTGAGTCGCGAACCGAGTAATTCCGCATGTCCTTTGGTAAGAGCAAGATCACGTATTAGATCTGAAAGTTCTGAATGGTTAATTAAGTGAACACCATCATTCACCGGTATATAATCCGAGTCAGAATTAGTTTCTAAAGCAGGTAAACTATCACTTTCTGATGGTTCATTCACGTCCAACGGATATTGTTCTGGCGGAACTGGGATCGGACACGTGATTGGATCATGAGGCACCGGTTTCGAAACCGATTCAATATTTGGATAAACATAAGACTTTCTAGTTTTAAAAGTGAAACCATGGATATTTGTCAAGCAGAAATAACAATCAGTAGCGTGATCTGTCGGTTCACGCCATATTACTGGCACTCCAAAGGCATCGACTTATGCTTCGGCGATTTTCGTAACCAACCTGCCAATGTGTTTGCACAAGTCGAACAAACTGCATTTGGCTTCCAAGACTTATTTACATCATCAACTTTCGAATCGAAATAAAATTCATATGCTTTCTTTAGTAATGGTGTAAAGTTTTTCTGGTGAACACGATTGGTAAAATATCCGCACACTTAACAGAACAGACCAGCCGAATTTCTACAACTTCTAGAAGCCATATTTCGCTCAGAATTATTTCAAAATACAGTAACTATTTGAAAAATAGTGTAACATATGTCATGCATCTTTTAGCAGTATAAAAAGTAGAATTTTTTTGCATTTTATTAATTTTTAATAAGTTATATAGTAAAAATGAAACGGAGAAAATAACGGTTTCCCAAAAATATATTTATTCACAAATATCTTAAGAACCCGATGTGATAGAGATAAACGGATTTCAAATTTGAAATCAGCGAAAGAAACTGACTTTAGAACACCTATTCTTATATAAGAAAGAAAAATGTTGTTTGTCAGTGTTGTCATATGTTGTTTTGATCGCGTGTCTGATTATCAGATGTCGTTTGGTCGCGTGTCTGATTATCAGATGTCGTTTGGTCGCGTGTCTGTTTATTAGGTGTCAAGTTGATTGGTTCTCATAACAAACACACAGAGAGAGAGAGAGAGAGAGAGAGAGTGAGAGAGAGTGAGGGAGAGAAAGGGAACTTCTCAGTCAGTTAGTCAACACAGTCGCGGTTCATGCTACGATAATGGTATTAATGATAGTGATTTACTGACCGTGTCTCGTTTAAGCGCATTAACAGCATCGTGAAATCGTCTTCTCTCATCGTCGGCGAGCATGCGGTACTCCTTACGCACACATGGTGGATTTCCTGCCTGGAGCTTCCTCCTGGGCAAACCTGTTCCGTTAGGGAGATGACTGACCGACTTTTCGTAAAGCTGTTTATAATAGCTGGACAAATGAAAAGCAGGCCTAGTTATGAGAACATGTCCTTACAGTTCTTTAACATTACATATGAAGCAGCTGTTTTAATTGTTATTAACTTGCTGAATACAACTTAAATATATAAACTTAATAAACATTTTATTGCAAGTAATTATGTCAGTGGTCACAGCAGCTGAGGCCATAGCAGATAGAACAAGAACAGAATTATACATTTTTTGAATTAAATGTCCTCATTTAAACATATCCTACACAAACACGCACACACACACATATATATGTGTGATACACCAGAGTATCTAGTGGTGTAGATATTTTCCTATAACTGACCTCGAAACCCTCGAATCGGTCGGTTGGATCGGAGGGTTGATCAGTGAGTTAACAATTCACTATCGTAAAACAAGCTATTGTTACCGAAACAGAACCAGGCTCGACAGTAAACATGACTCACTCTAATATCTTGGGGGCTAAGGAGATTTTAAAAATTGGATACTGGAATGTAAGAACTATGTATCAAGACGGAAAATTGGAAGAAGTAATTAAAGAAATGGATAATTATAAGTTGGACTTATTGGGTGTCAGCGAGTGTAGATGGACGGGGAAGGGCATAACATATATTTCAGAAGAAAAAAAGCAAATTATATACTCTGGTAGTAATGATAATCGTCACACAGAGGGAGTAGCCATCCTAATGACACAGAAAGCAGCAGCATCGCTTATCAGCTGGGTACCTATCAATGAGAGGCTAATATTAGCTAGATTTCAGACACGATTTTTCAAGCTCTCAATTGTACAATGTTATACACCAACTAACGACGCTCTTGATACCACAAAAGATGACTTCTATGAAGCACTTCTAAGTACCATCAACACAATACCCAAGCATGACATAATAGCAGTCATGGGTGATTTTAACGCCAAAGTAGGTGACAACAACGATGGAGTACAAAGATATCTCGGTACTCATAGCATAGGCTGTATGAATCAAAATGGCGAAAGACTTCTAGACTTTTGTGAAATATCAAACCTCGTTGTGGCAGACACCATCTTTCCACATAAGAATATCCACAAGATAACATGGAATTCACCTGATGGCAGAACTAAGAACCAGATAGATTTCGCTCATCAGTTCAAGACGTCAGAGCATACAGAGGTGCAGAGATCGGAAGCGATCATAACCTCTGCATAGCTAAACTGAGAATTAAACTGAAGTTATACCAACAGAACCAACGGGCTGATCACCCGTTTGCCAGTCACTTCGATTACGGAAACAACAGCAAATGGATTGATTTGCCGTTGCCCTAAAGACGCCAATAGGCGTGATGGGAAACAATGGCAAAGAAAACCTATCTGCTGTTGCCCTAAGACGCCACTAGGCGTAATGGCCACTGACTGCTTTGACGGTCGGTGGCTAAGGACGGAAGAAGAAGAAGAAGAATACCAACAGAATAAAAATAGAAGAATAGATGTACACAGACTGCAATCAAATGATATAAAGGAAGAATATAATGTCAAAATGAACAACTATTTCGATGCTTTAGGCAAAATTGACAACGATATCACCACCAAGACAATCGATACTAAATGGGAACAACTGAGAACAGCAATGACAGAAGCAGCAGTAGCGACCACCGGATACCTAGTACATAAAAAGAAAAAATGGATGAGAGAAGATACTTGGGATAAAATACAAGAAAGGAAAACAGCAAAACTTAAACTATTAGCGGCAAGTACACATAATGCAGTTGAATCTTGCAAACTAACTTATAACTTGTTAAGTAAAGAAGTGAAGACAAAAACTCGAAGAGATAAAAGACATTTCATCAATGAACTGGCCGTAGAAGCTGAAAATGCTGCAAGAACTGGTAATAGTAGGTGCCTTTATCAAATTACAAAACAACTATGTCACCAGCCTACTGCTATGGAAACACCTGTTAAAGGTAAATTAGGGAATTCAATACGAACAGAAAAAGAACAAATGAAGAGATGGGCTGAGCACTTCATGGAGGTGCTAAACAGACCACCACCAACAGTAACATCTGATTTTAATATGAAACACCCACAACCACCTTGCCAATAACTTGCGATGAATTCACGCTGGACGAGATCAAACAAGCCGTTAAAAGATTAAAAAATTTTAAAGCTGCTGGAGTTGACGAAATTTCAGGGGAAATGCTTAAAGCAGTTAATGACAACAACCTCTTGAGAATTTTAGATATTATAAATGAAGTATGGAGAGAAGAACAAACACCACAACAATGGAAAGACAGTATTATTGTAAAGTTACCGAAGAAAGGTGATCTATCAGACTGTAATAACTGGCGTGGTATATCTCTATTATCAGTACCTGGAAAATTATTATGTTGCATGATGTTAGAAAGACTTAAATTGCATGCTGACGAAAAGATCAGAGAAGAACAAGCAGGTTTCAGGCCGAAACGATCATGTATTGATCAAATATTCACACAAAGAACAATTATAGAAGAATCAGTGGAAAGGCAATCGCCACTTATTATCACGTTCGTCGATTTTCAAAAAGCCTTTGATAGTCTACACCGCCCATCATTTTGGAAGATACTTACAATCTATGGTTTTCCAACAAAATATGTGAATATAATCAAAGCGCTATATGACAATGCAAGATGTTGTGTTAGAACAAATAAAGGGAATACAGAATGAATTACAGTAGAAACAGGGGTGAAACAAGGCTGTATTATGTCACCACTACTTTTTGGAATAGCTATTGATTGGGTTATGAGAAACTATACCCACAATGAACAATTGGGTATAAAATGGACAAATGGAAAATTCCTGGGTGACCTGGATTTCGCAGATGATGTAGCATTCTTAAGTTCAACACCAAGACAATCCCAAGAAGCAATAAATAATTTGTGTCATCTCTCGGTTAAAATAGGTCTCCAAATAAATGCCTCTAAAACTAAAGCTATGAACTTTTCTAACGAGAACTTTGATATCATCTTGAACGGGGAAAAACTACAGAAAGTTGAAAGTTTCAATTATTTAGGCAGTAAAATGACTCAGGATGGTGACACAACAAGAGAAATCCATACTAGAATTGCTTTGGCAGCTAGCGCCTTCAATAGATTATCTAACCTGCTATGGAATATGGCATCACAGCTTGGTCGACGGCAGCAAAGTCAAATTTTGACAGAGTAAACAGACTCCAAAACCAAGCAGCACGTATTATAACAGGGGCCCTAAAGTCTACACAAATCAACCATATGGAAAACATCACAGGGCTACAGTCAATGGAGGATAGACGTGACAGCAGAGTCTTAAAACAAGCTGAAAAATTTAAGAGGCTCGAAGGACACCCCATGTACCAAAGAATGAATAGGCTAGGAAGAGGCAGGCTCAAGCGAACTAACTTTGTCGCCCAAGCAAAAGAAAAAATTAACAATAATACCATACTAGCTAGCTCAGTTGCAAAGAAAATCCCAACAAGCTCAACTATCCCACTGTGGAAAATAAGATGCTTTCCTGAGTTAAAATCTGATATTCCAGGCATTGAAGGTAAGGGAACACAGACAGAAACACAAAGAAAGTGTATAGCAACCAAGTATATTGACCAAAGATTTCCAGCGAAGCTTTGGACACATGCATATACTGATGGTTCGGCAACAAATGCAGTTGAAAATGGGGGTGCCGGCATCCTCATAAAATTAAAGAATAGAATTCACTCTATGGCAATTGCCACTGGAAAATACTGCAACAACTTCTGTGCTGAAGCAGAAGCCCTGAAACAGGCAGCTGAAACTCTTATTGAATGCAAAGCACAGGCAGAAAAACAGATAGTAATCTTTTCAGATGCCCTCTCAATAATATCAGCGCTGAAGAGCCACCAAACTAAAGGATTGAAAGATCTGATAATCTCCCTTGAAAGACTGGCCGAATGCTTCAAGAAGTGCACTATCCAGTGGATACCAGCCCATTGCAACATACCAGGAAATGAAGAGGCAGATAGACTTGCTAAAGAAGGAGGTGCCTTACAGCAAAATGATATAGAGACAACTTACGCAACGGCAAAGATCACTATAAAGGCTACATTCAAGTCCAAATGGGAAAGAGAGCACCCGGGACATTTGAAAAATGACGCATATCATCAACTATCCAGAAAAGAACAGGTCATCATTTTTCGACTGCGCACTGGGCACAACAGATTGAGATACCATCTGTACCACAAATACAAAATTGGTGCAACAGATCTCTGCACCTGCGGTACCAGCCCGATGACAGTCGAACACCTGCTGCAGTACTGCCCAACCTACAGTAATGAACGGGGTAGCATATGGCAACAACCTACTTCTGTCAACGAAAAACTGTTTGGAGATGTCGGGAACCTTGAGTTGACTGCTGCCTTTATTAGAGTCATAAATGTGGAAGTCTTAAGGTGAACGAGGAAGAAGAAGAAGATTATCTAACATTTGGAAATTACGATCATTGAATATACATACCAAGCTTCGTCTGTTTAATTCAAATGTTATCTCAGTGTTAACATACGGCTGTGAGAGTTGGAAAATAACAAAATCATTGGAGAACAAGCTGAATACATTCGAGAACAAATGTCTTAGAAAACTCATGAACATCAGTTGGAAAGAATTCAAGATTAATCGACAAATAAGAGAAGACTCTAGGCAGAAATATGTCTCCGACTATATAAGGAAAAGACGATGGTCATATAACGGTCATGTCCTACGAATGCAAAACAACAGAATACCACTACAGGCGCTCACTTGGGTTCCTGAGGGTAAGAGGAAACAAGGAAGACCAAAAGAAACACTCAGAAGAACAATAATAAGAGAAGGAAGAACGTTGGGCCTAAATAATGTGCAAGAGCTAAGAGGAGTGGCGTCACAACGAACAACCTGGAGAGCACTGGTTTCTGCCTTATGCGCCGTGTTTGGTACTTAAAGAATTTATTATTATTATTATTATATGTGTGTGTATATATATATATATATATATATATATATATATATATATATATATATATATATATATATGTGTGTGTGTGTGGGTGAATGTATATATTTTCTACCTCCTAACACACACACATATATATATATATATATATATATATATATATATATATATATATATATATATATATATATATATATATATATATATATATATATATATTCTACATCCGGGACTACCCCAGTGTTATCCACTATCACCAGAGCTGTTCAACATCTAAACAGCAAAAGTAGCAGCCTTTCAACCAACAGGAATGGGATGAATATTAACTTTTGCAGATTACATACTCATGTACAGAACTGGCTCAAAGAGACAGGAAATGGTCCAAGGCATACAAGAGACACTACAGGCGGTTTCTAAATGGTTTCTACATCCTAACACATTACCTGGTTTTCTGTTCATCGAACTTTGGAGACTTGGCGAGTTGACTGTTCGTAATGCCGCTTTCACACGACCAGCTGAACGTACTGCCAACATACTGCTGTATGTCTGCATGCTGCACTTTGTTATAGCAGTCCTGAATGTTCTTTGGTAAAGGTATTTCATAGATCTTAGCCCTACACAGTTCCATCAACAGCATGAGCAGGACACTACGTGTTATCTCCATTCTTTATCTTTAAGCAGAATGAGTCAGTTCTTCAGTTGACAGAGATAGATGCCTTTTATTGGTATTTTTAGTCACGTTCTTTCACTTACAATAGCTATTTTTGCCACAACCATCATTATCATCGCGACACCATCACTATCATCGCCACAATCATCATTATCATTGCTACAACCATCATTATCATCGCCACAACATCATTATCATCGCCACAACCATCATTATCATCGCCTCAACTTCATTATCATCGCCACAACCATGATTATAATAGTCTCAACCATAATTATCATCGCCACAACCTTTATTATTATCGCTACAATCATCCTTATCATCACCACAATCATCATTATCATCGCGACAACCATCACTATCATCGCCACAACCATGATTATAATCGCCACAACCATAATTATCATCGCCACAACCTTCATTATTATCGCCACAATCATCCTTATCATCGCCACAATCATCATTATCATCGCCACAATCATCAGTATCATCGCCACTACCATTATTATCATTGCAACAATCATCATTACCATCGCCACAACCATCAATACCATCGCCACAACCATCATTATCATTGACATAAAAAAGATTAGTATCATCTTCATAGTTTAAAAAAAATTAAAAACTTGTAAAATGGGAACACAGAAGTCAATTGTACATTAATGACAAAGTTATCATCATTTGACAACTCCCTGCGGACCATATCTTTCAACTTATTCATGCTAAACCATTCTGTCCTGTGATATGTCTCCAACTCCTCTCCTGATTCTGTTTAATACTTTAGCTGGCACTGAGAGTAACATTATTCCTATATAATTTGTGCACTCTTGTAAATTTCCCTTCTTAGGCTACTTGACCAGATAACATTCCTTCCATTCTGCTGGTATTTCCTCTCTCTCCCAGACTTTGCCAAGTAGTTTGAATAATATCTCTGTAGAAGTACCAATATCTGTTTTGATAGCCTCTGCTGGAATACAATCTGGACCAGCTGCTTTTCCATCTTTCAGAAGCTTTATGGCTTTCTTTATTTCGTTTGTACTTAGCTCCCAGTTAGTTTGTTGGTTTCTGCTCCAGCCGATGTTTGGTTCTTTGCAGGTAATGGACTGGTTCACTCCTTTACTGGTTAAGTATGGAGGTTGTGACACGTTCCAAGAAATATCAGGTAGTAATGACGAAGCTGATCGAGCGTCTTGAAGACACGTCTGATTGTGACGTGGAATGTAAATATTGATACAGTAGTCTGACAGCCTTTGCTATCTCATTTAGTGTCTACCATTTGCTAAGCCAAACCACGCAATTTTCTGATTGCATTACTCATATCTTATCCACGCCCTTTTTTCTTGACATGTAAACAAACATATATTTACCAATTTCCGTGACCAGCCAGCATAACAGGCAGCGAGCCCTGATTCGTTTACCTGAGTTTCTCACGCGAGCTGATTTGCCAATTATCGGTCATTAGACAGTTGCGCGGAGAAAATAACGGAATGTTTGATCTGCGAAAGGGGACGTAATCTAAGTGATGCCCGTGCAGGCAAAGTTTTCTGATGTCGGTCAGCATCGCTGAGTAGAATGAACGAACAAACCTTTGATCCGGGAAACGCAGTTTCCTGAATTCCCTGCTATGCAGAAGGTGCGAATTATAACATCTTCTAGTGATAATAACACCATAATCTGTATATATACCGCGCTCTCTCAAATTCAGTTGCTCAGAAATTCTTGGATAATCTAATCACGCCGGACTAGAACCATTCTTCGCTAAATGTGTTAAAGTGTTCCGTGGGGATTTTATTTTCTGATCTGTGGTAATAGAAATTGTGCTTAATTGTTAAAATGTGTTAGTTTTACCATTTTTATTCACTTTAATTCCCTAGCGTTTAAAACTAGTGAAATAATCTAACGCATAGATATTTCTTGCCAGTCGTTTAGAGTAATGTAATTTAAAATACCCAATTTCTCTTACACAAGAAGATACGGCTTAGCTGACAGAGATTATTAAGTGTGACGGATGAGTGACCGAATAGAATTCGCATTATTTTTCATTGTGTGAAATTAAATAAGTGGCCAGAGTTAATGTTATGTGACTAAACAATAGACGCCGGCAAATAGCTAGTAGTGACAGACGATTTGTGTTAAAGTACGCGTAAGGATAAATTGAATAATAATTGACTTTGTGCGCTGTGCATTTTCTCGCAGGCAATAACGGTGGAGGGCACATACCCTTTTGTTCCCGACATGCCATAGCGGAAAACTTACGGTGGATAAGATAGTAGCAGTTATTTTTTCATAAATGTTCTTCTCTTCCAAATATAGCATCTGATCAAAACCAGCGGCCAGCGGTCTAACCATTACCCATTATCATTATTTTGGGTCTTCGATTTTTGTTCTAGTTCGGTCCCTTTTCTTCCTTCAGTGAAGGATTAATGGTGTTTTCTTCGTGGCTACAAGTCCCAAGTTTCTTCATGAACCGGTTGGGTCCAAGAGAAAAATAAACATTAAGATGTAATCGTAACTGGACTGTAACTTACCCAGAATTATTTATTCAATTTTTGCCAGCCCACTGGGCAAACGAAAGACCATATATTCCTGACGTTTGACAGCCGTAGTAACGAAAACTACGCTGTTTCAAAATTGGCACTCACCATAGAGCGAGCCGATAGGATTTACCATCATCATCATTTTTACCTACTGTAACATTTGTCTTAGCAACTAGATGATTAGAAATACGGTGATTACTCTTCTAATTTTTAAACTGTGAACGTCCGGAGCACGTCTTGCTTTAGTAACTATTTTGCTGTGACACTTGATTCATCCAAGGGAAGTTAAACCACCAAATTTAGCGTCCACCTTGTAATTATTATTCGATAAAAAAGCTGGACTAATTTGGCAACCCACCTGACAGTATAGGTTCAGGAAGTATTGTAATTTTTCAAGGGATACCAACACCCGATTAGGTAAGCAAGAGTGTTTGTGGTCACATATGAAAGAGTGAGAGCGAATGTTTTCCTTTGTTACAATCATGGTACTAACTTCTTTTTTTTTATTTCGCTAAACTGAGTACTTTACTGAGTAGTAATTTAGTGGGAACTTGTTCTTCACAGTCTAGTCTGTAATCTAGTGCTTATCTTCGACCTTTGGGTTTTTAACTTCTTTTGGGATCTTTTTTCTCAACAGGGGGAGGGCACTTATTCGGTTATTTTCATATATCTATAAACATGATGTTATTGATTTCTCTATATGTTTGATGTTGTAAAAAGGTAATACATATGATGTGTATGTTAAACTGGGAAGCAGCAATCAAGACAATTACGACATGTTGAAGAAAGCATTACTTGAGCGCTTCGAAATGAACGCTCGCAAATTTTTGCAACTGTTCCGAAACAGCAGGAAGGTAGGAACCGAGACATTTCACCAGTTGTCTTCACGCCTGAAGGGATATTTGACGAAGTGCCTTGAGCTTTCAGAGCTCCATTGCACTTTTGAAGGGTTAGAAGAGTTTGTTGTAACCGAACAAATAAAAAGCATTGTCAAATAAAACCCGTAGATTTCTTGCTGAACAAGGAGCTGTAAAGCTGGAAGACATTTTAAGCAATTCTGAACGGTACACAAATGACTAAGCCGAGCTTCCAAGCTCAAAATAAAACCTACAGTGGAGTCTTCTCGCAAAAGTAACATAGAACAGTCTTCCCAGTCATTTTCCCATCAACAGCCTAAGGATACTGTACCCCCTCCCCCCTCCCCCTTCTTCCCCCCCCCTGAAGGAAAGTCGAAATTCTACAAAACTCGATATCCCACCAAACAGCATTATCAGCCTACCGTCACTCATGGCAGCCTAGCCAGAAAGGACACGACAAAGGGAAGATCCCTGCGCAAGGGACATCTGATCAGGGTAAGCACACCGGGACAAATCGGATCGGTTGCTTGCAAACAGACTCGCAAAGGAGGAGGAACGTCAGTGATTCTCAACCTGAGGGTTAGAGGCCTTCAACGCGAGGATCTGTTTTATTGAACGGGACAAACCTATTGTCTGTTTGATACAGGTTTGAGCTTTGATTGTATTATCGCATGACATTTGGTCAAACCTGGCCAAGAGACAGAAGAAACCGTCAAATTATGTGGAGTTTTCAAAGGAGATGCACCCATAACGCTTCCCATCGCACTGGTAGAGATACACTCTGATTTCGTCAGAGGTGTTATCAAAGCGGCTATAATGGATGATCTGATCTACCCAGTCATACTTGGTTGTGGACATGTGTTTATAGGGAGACAGAAAGAGCCGATTATGGCAGCAGTAACTACAAGAGAGCAAACCAAAGAGGAACGGGAGACTGCGCCTAATATGTTACCTATGGAACTAAAAGAGGCGCAACAAATGGATCATACCTTGGAGACCTGCTTTAGAAAACTGCCCATGGCCAAGGACCCCAGACACAACGGAGACATATTTTCTAAGGATGGAGTGCTGTATCTTAACAGGAACATAACCAGCTCCTACTACCGACGCAGTACAGAGACCAAATCTTAGAAATGGGGCACTCTCTTCCCTTTAGCGGACAAATGGGACAAAACGCAACTATTCAGCGAATATCGACTCACTATTGGTGACCAGGAATGAACACTGATATCATCAGATATGTGAAATTCTGCGCCAAATGCACGCGTGTGGCACCCAAGCATTGGATACCCCCAGTTCAATTGGGAGAAATGCCAATAGTGGGGACACCATTGGAACGGGTAGCAGTTGACATTATAGGACCAAAAGAAAGGACAAAAAGAAGGAACAGGTTCATCCTGACCTTAGTCGACACATGCACTTTGTTGGCCCAAGCTATACTGCTAACATGCACGGATTCCAAGCATGTCACAGAAGCCCTAATGCAGATTTTTACACGGTTGGGATTCCCTCAACACGTTTTGACGGATAACGGATCCCAATTCCGTAGCCTGTTAATGGAAGAAAACTTTAAGATCTTGAGCGACTAGCACATCTACACCAGCCCCTATAATCCGGCCGGAAGTGGGTTTGTAGATCGTGTCAACGGAAGCCTCACCATGATGTAACGTAAGCTGGGACAAGAGAAACCTGAAGATTATGACCTTTTCATTCCCGCAGCCTTATTCGCCTGCAGGGAAGTCCCACAGGCATCTACTGGTTTACCACCAGCTACACTTTTATTCGGCAGACCTCTTAAGTGCCCGCTAGAAGCCTTACTCCGGCCACTGACAGACCAGAAGGCTGATGAGACAGTTGTCTCAGCATTTAATTGGAACTTAAGGAAAGGTTACAACTAGGATTGGATCTAGCAACAACCAACCTTACCAACCTTAAGGGAGCACGCATGAAGCACGCTAAACGATACAACAGGGCATAGAAAGAGAGAGAATAAAAACAGAAGAGAAGGTTTTGTTGTTACTTCCAACCGGAAGCAACAAAGTACGTATCGGATGGCAAGGTCCGTTTACCGTCCTTAAAAAGATCTCGAGAACTAACTACTAGATCTCTTTTAAAGGAAAGGAAAAAGTCTACCGTATAAATCTGTTAAAGAAATATTTGGACAGACCGGTACCTTCCCCGAACATCTCTTGGAATTTCCACTGCAACAAACGGAATCATTCAAAGATGTTAAATTCTGCGACACTCTCTCAGAAGCACAACGGACAGAAACGAAGGCGTTACTGAAACAGTACTCGGCAGTCTTAACGGACATACCTGGTCGAACACATCTTTTAGAATTTGATATGAAGCTGACAAACGAGACAACTGTGAGAACCAGAGTTTACCCGATCCCGTTACGTGCAGAGATAGACAAACTACGTCAAGCTGGGATTATTAGCGAGTCTACATCGCCCTATAGCTCGAGCGTCGTACTGTTGCAGAAACCTAATAAGGAAGTTCGGCTGTGTATTGACTTCCGTTTACTTAACACAGTAACGGAATTTTAGCCTGAGCCCCTGTGTTATGAGTAAAACCCAAAACATATCGCTCGATATCAAATACGGCTCGTCTATTGACCATATTTGTTGATGACCGGTATCCTGGGTTACAGGAAGTACGTCATTGCCTTTTGGGCCGATTAGCAAAAGTCTACGGTTGCTGTTTGCAGAAGTGAGCGATCTTTCTAGGTCTTTTGCTGTGTGTGCTCAAGGTGGACGGGCGCATGTGTGTCGAGCTCCTAAATATTTTCTGCAGTACAGATTCCTAAAGTGTTCGACCTCTAGATCACTCATACACCTCCATGGGTTGATGCTAGATTATTTGTAAGATAGGAATTCTAATATTGTGAACGTGAGTTTTGAACTTTAATAAACTGTATGAAAATGTCGAGGACATTGTTCCAGTTGCAGACCGTACAGCGACGTTAAGGGCTGTCTAGTTGACGCCTTAATCTATTATGCATATCAAGAATATACATATATATATGGAGCTACGTGATGTTAAATAAATATGTTTGACGTTCGTCCATACTGCCTTGGTACTGATATGAAGATTTGGAGTTGTTTCGCCGTGTGCGTGGTCTACAATACATACCCCTAACTGGACTTGGTCTGAGTCAATGAGATACTCATCTTAATATACTATGAAGGCCCGCAACAGTAGAAGATGGTGGCAGCAAGCCGGGATCTGAGCTACAAGTAAATGGGAGCCTCAAGCCAGAGATCCTTACGTATATATCGATTGTTTCGAGTCTTTGGACTTCATTTTTATGAAAATATCAAAAATATTAAAGATGGCGACAAACATCGTCTGCTAACCTGTGTCAGGTTATATGCACAGTATTTGCAGTGTTAAGTCTTCAATTCACTGCAAAAGTAGAACTTTTTCAAGTGTAAAGTAGTTTTAGCAGAATTTCACATTGATGATTTCAATTTTGATGCCCGAAGATAGCGTATTGTCCAGAAGACGACGGACCAAAGCGAAGTCCGGTTCGAGTGAGCTGTTTATGAATTCTAGACCTAACTTAGTCTACCCTGCGTGTTTTTCATCGTTCCTTGGAGGAAAAGGCGTCGAAATCAGGAGGAATTTTTACTGGCACAACAGATTGGTATATTTAAGGTTACATGCAGCTTGTGATCCTGATAATCTTGTTTACCAGGGTTCTTTTTTCATTTTATATGTATTTCTGTACATATATGTGTCTGTGTGAATAGTGGGAGGTTGGTGGGACTTGTGAATTTTTGTTCTCAATACCTCATCATGTATGGTCGAGAGAAACTCATAAGCGTTCTGTAGGGTTTGGTTTATGATTTTCTCAAATAGTGGGGCCGGCATTACGAAGCTGTGAGTTATCTGCTGCTATTAAGTTTATCATTACCACTGTTTGTTAGTTGTAAAAGTATTGTTCATTGGCAAGTTTGTTTTTTATGATACAGTTAATTGTAATTTTGTATTCAGTTTTTCTACATTATTGTTTGTGATATTGTTGGCCTTACCTTGCTATCCGTCAGTTATTAGATGTCATACATGTTGTAAACTCGTGCTTGTCTTATCATAAGTGTGATAGAGCTACGTTTTGTTTATTTGTTCGATAATTCGTACATTTCTGCCTTGGTTAACTATTTGCATTATCTTCATTCAGCTCTTGTCACTGTATTCAGTCATCATGTTTGTATCTCTGTTCTTTTCTTGCTATTAAGATAACATCTATATTACTATCTACTATTACACACAGTTGGGAGATTTTGAAGTGGTAAAATAATTGTTGAATAGAGTGCTCACATATTGATAATATAATATTTGCATTATTGTTTAGCTATTTGAAAGCACAATAATAGTGAATTATGGCTACCTTGAAAGATTTGGTAAAAATTGGAAAAGATTTTGGCTTGGAGGGTGAAGCATTGAAAACCTATGTAGACAAGAAATTCAAGAGACAAGAAGAATTAGCTGAAAAAAGAAGAGAAGAAGAATTAGCTGAAAAAAGAAGAGAAGAAGAATTAGCTGAAAAAAGAAGAGAAGAAGAGTTAGCTAAAAAAAGGAGACAAAATGAATTAGCTGATAAGAGGAGACAAGAGAAAATGGCTCTTGAGGAAAAAAAATGGGCCTATGCAGCACAACAAGCTCAAGCTGAAATAAAAGCAAAACAAGAGCTTAGATTGGCGGAATTTGAGTTGGAAAAATTACGACTTCAACAACCACAGGTTAATCCTATGCTTCCACTTTTAAGCTCTTGCCCAAATTTAACTCAAATATCAACGATATTTCATTCTATTTAATAGATATGTAACATATGAAAAATAAAATTGATAAAGCTACTTGGTCTAGTAGGCTCATGAATTTATTGGTGGGTGAGGCACTTACTGCAGTCTGTACTTTGGATGATCAGACTAGAATGGACTATGAGGCTATAAAAGCCTTGTTACTGAAGAAGTATCAATTAGATGACAATGGTTATAGAATGAAATTTAAGTCATTATTACCAGATTCAGCAAAAGATTTTATTGAATTTATCTCATCTATTAAGCTGTACTTTTCTAGATGGGTTGATTTGTCCAAGATTGACAAAACTTTTGAAGGGTTGGCTGATTTGATTCTGAGAGACAAGGTGTTGTCTTCCATTAGTGGTGACTTTTTGTCATTCTTACAGGAGAGGAAACCTGAAACACTATCCACTATGGAAAATTACGGACGCCAATACCAAATCGCACATCTGGGTAGGAACCTTAGTAAAAATAACATTAAGGATTCTTTGCCAGTGCCATCTGCCAGTACTGTAAACTATAATTCACCTAGGCAGAGATCAAACAGTATGGACAGGAACTATAGAGTGAACAGAGACCATAACTATGGTACTAATAGAGGCAGTTATAATTTTAACAAAAATTTCCAACAGCCTCAGAGAAATTATAACTCTTACAATGATAATGGATATTTTAATGAACAATCTTCTTTCAGGCTTAATGATTATTACAACAGAGGAAGTTATAATTCCAGATCAGGCAGAGGACAAAGATCATTTTATAGGAATAATGACAATTCTTGTAATAATGGAGTTTCTCACAGAACAATAATTTTAGACAGTCGAGGAACCCTGAACGTTCAAATGCTGTCGTACATGTTGGTGACAATAATCCAGTTCAGTCTAATAATAGTATATCTCATGCAAATGAATGTAGTGTGGATTTTTCTAACAGTACTAATTGTTCTTAATGCAATTCTTTGTTTCAGCAAGAAAGAATTCCTAGGCTGTTATGAAAACATCATTTACTAGTCATGTCCTCATATGATGGAACAGGTTCACTGGTATTTAATAAAGGCTTTGTGAAGAACCAACTGATGTCACTTTTGAGGGACACAGGTTGTACTTCGATTGGTGTGTGCTGTTCGTTAGTGGATCAGTTGGATTACACAGACAGGGAGGTGAATGCATTACATGTGATGGTACAGTGGAATACTATCAAACTGCGGAAGTATTTTTGGATACCACGTACTTTACAGGGAGAACTCTCGTGTGCCTATGGAATAATCCTATTGCAGGAATAACCTTAGGAAATATCCCTGGTCTTCTTGAATGCACAAAGGAACATTTTGAAAAATGGGAACAACAGCATCTGATCAGTGCAAATGCTGTCATAACTAGAGCTCAGGCTCGTGCTGAATTGAATAATCACAACCAAAGTGATAATGTGGTAGATGATGTGATGAATGATGAGAGTGAAACTGAGGAGTTAATGAATGATGAAGAGAATAATTATGAGGTGAAGGAAAATAATGATAAGGAAGAAGAGGACAATGATGATGACCTACAGGTGGAACTTATTGATAAGGATTCATTCATTCAGAGACAGAATGATGATGAGTCTTTAGAGAAATTTTTTCAGTTTGCAAAATCTGATGGTGTGATGTTTGATGATAATGCTAAGCATTGGTACACGTTAAAAAATGGTATTTTGATTAGAAATTTTCAAGATTCTACATCTGTAAAAAAAACAGATCATGGTACCAGCTTGTTTTCGACAATTCGTTTTACGACATGCCCACGACATTAATTGTGCAGGCCATTTGGGAATCGCAAATACAAAGCAGAGAGTTTTATCGCATATTTTTTGGCCTGGGGTGACAAAAGATGTCAAGGCTTTTTGTCGCACTTGCACTGTTTGCCAAGGTGTGGCAACTAAAAGGCCAAAACATAATGCGCCTATCCAGTCCACCGATATTTCTTTGCGTCCCTTCGCAAAGATGGTGTTGCTGTCATTTTTGACGGAGTCATAATGGGTAAATCTATTTAATACTTTTGTCGTTTTGACGGAGTCATATAGGTAAATCTATTTAATACTTTTATTTTAAAACTTTGTTGGTCAAAGTTGGATAATTGGGTATTAACTTCTATGACAGTTTGTTTAAAGGGTTATCTTCTCTTTCTTTCAATCGTTGTCGTTGATCTGTCTGAACGATGCTCATTTTTATGCTGTCTAGACACGCGCAGAGTTCTGCGCGTGAACTGTGACTTCCGTCATCTAGATTGTGATCTGGGCTGTCGGACGATGTTGTCCGTTTGTGATTTTTCTCTATATCATCATGGGGATTGGAAAGTTTCGATATGACTGAAATGTCAATGTTTTCCCCAGTGATTGTTTGTTAAGTGTGTATCCGGAAGATTCTTATGAAGGTAAATGACATTCGTATTACTATGCCTTTGGCTGCAGAACATTTGAAGTTACCTATCGGTGAGTGAAGCTCACAGATCTTGAGAGACAGAATTTCTTCTTTGCTTCTTGTTCTAGCCAAATGAGACTATATGTTTTCAAGTGAACAGAAGCCTAATGATGATGATAAATTATTGTGGATGCCACAGGTTAGCGGTATATATATATATATATATATATATATATATATATATATATATATATATATATATATATTATGTTTAGCATGGTTTGATCGTGCCTGCTAAAAAAGGATACACAGCTGTCTACGTATTGAGGCCCTGTATTACGGCCAATATTTTCAGCAAGAGGAAATATACCTGGCGAGCTATGCCAGTTGAATAACAGCCTTATGTATTATTGCTACGCAATTTAGGAGCTCGTTGGTTGGACGACAGAGCTAATTAAGTACCTGACGCGCTGAGTCAATGGTACGGAAGCTTAATTACATATTGTAACATTAGGACAGATGATGTTTGATGTATGATGCAAGCCTTTGATTACCAGACATTTAACAGTCATTTATTATCTATGTGAAGTCCTTGATCTCGTCGATTTGACTGTCCTGTTGATGCTACTGCCAGTTTTCGTAAATAAATATTTGAAACGTGCCAGCAGTCTTCTATTCATCATTGACTACTGCATGTGAGTGTATGGGTGCATTATTGACTTTACTAAGAGCCTCAAGCATTCGTTTTCACGTCTACACCCACACTCAGCACATCATAATACTAATATCACAGATCTACAACATGTACGCTGTTTACTGTGAGTGATCATAGTACCCCTGGCAGTGCCTCACTCTGGTGGCCGTTACATTCCTGGCCGTTACATTTCTGGTGACCTACATCGACACCGCAACATTACACAGTCCAGGTGATAAACGACACGTTCACTCTGCCAGCTTTCACATCACTCATAAACAGTACGTTACATTTATGGTGGCCGTTACAAAACAGACGGTTACATTTATGGTGGACCAGATTTGTGGGTTTTCTACATTTTCAAGACAGTGGCAAATAGGTCAACAACTGAGCTGACTCACATAAACACTGGCGTTGGCATTTTTGTGTTACTGCTACATGGACCACAACTGCTACGGAATTGAAGTGACATTGTTATACATTTCTGGAGTTCTACAAAAGCTGTCAATATATCTGGGCTATCAAGTCACATCATTACCTGTCGACCTAAGATTGTAAACAGTACCGCTGGTTGTTTACACTACATGCTACAAACATATCGACGTTGGATTTTCTAGTCTCAACTGGTGTCGAGTATGATTTTTGTAGCTACACTTTGGAGACCACTGCCTGTTATGAAGTTACGGTGACCTTCAACGGTGGATCGTCTACCATTGTTGTTGACAGTAGTACCGCATTATATTGCATCTTTGCGGCTATTGAGGAGTGTGCTAAAAGATAAGTGGCCGGTTTTAGTGTGTAAACTGTGCCTTTATTTTGTGTAAAGCTGAGCCTTCCTCTAAACACATTCTACATATTGTGTATTTATATATGCCATGCATGTTTTGTGTATACATGTTTTTGTTTACATGTTTATTTAGTGTGTATTTCAGCGGGCTGGTTGGGTAAGGAGACTCCGATAGAAAATACCACGTGATAGAGGTTCTATCGTGAGCGTTTTCTGTAGGATTACGCATATTTCCCCAGTGGAAATTGCGAGCAACCTGTGTTGCTACTTTTCAGTTTTTTTTCTTAGCTGTGACGAGATGTGTTAGTGTTGTTTTCGTTATTTTTTCCATTCTTTGATTTACGATTTGTTTTGTTTGTATCTGTTCGTCTTTCCTTACTTTCATTTATTTCTATACACCTTTTTGTTTATAACAGTGTTGTCATTTGTTTAATTTTCGCAGTTATCATTGTAAAATTTTACAACATTAGATTCAGTTAAGCTTTATTTATTATTTGACTTCTGCGAACGTTTTCGGTTGTTGTTTTGTATTCTTGTCTTTGTATTTATTATTGTAATACATTGTTGTCATACAGTCTATAGATATACTTGATCATTGACTATTAGTATTAATATCATACACTTTTCAGATAAAGGTTACTTATAATGATAATATTATAGAGAAACAAGGTAACTATACAAGGTCTTTGACTAAGACCTGTCTCTCAAAGAGAGTGAAATAAAGTGAAGTGAGTATACAAGTCTAGTATTACAGACTTGTCTCCCATCAAGATGGGATAAGTAATTTATTTAATTTTTCAGGTCTGATCTCACATAGTTAGACATAATGTCTACATTCCATTACTTTTTTGAGCAAGGGAAGTACCTTGGCATGACTGGAGATAAATTAGAAGAATTTGTGATGGGCGAATATTACAAAGCTCAGGAGGCTGAAGATAAAAATTTGGATAGAGAAACTGAAGATAGAAGAATTCAGCGGCAAAGAGAATTTGAGGAGAGAATGAAAAAACAAGAAATGGAAGACGAAGGGAGACTCTTAGCTGTGGAGCTGAAAAAAACGATAAATGAGCTTCAGAGTGATAAGAAAGCTCTTACTGATAAGTTATCAGCAATGAATTGTAAAAATGCTACATCGAAGAGTGAAGTGACGGCATTAATGGAAAATAATAAGGAATTGTGTCACTCTGCTCTTAAACAGAAAAAAAGAGTTAGAAGTTGAAGTGAGCTTAATGAAGAACAATCATATTTGTAAAGAACAGTCTCTTCTGAGTAAGCTAAAGCATGTCAAAATGGACTATGAGAAATTAAAGATTGAAACTAAGAGACAGGAGAATGACTTACATAAAGCAAACTTGGAACTTGCTAGTGCGCAAGATATGTGTTGCAAATTAAAAGCTCAGGCCAGACAAGACAAGAAGTCTTATGAAGAAACAATTCTGGAGTTAAGAAGTGAGGTGAATCTTCTGCGAAGTACTGCTATAAAGAAGAGTATGGAATCTCTGGAGGAGATTAAAGTGTTTGAGAATAAGAAGGATATTGAGATTCAGTCACTGCAACTGGAGTTAACACAGTTGAGAGCGAATAAAGAAAAAGATGAGAAAGTTGATGAACTTAGGACTACTCATCATAGTGCTATGGAAGCACTCAAACTTGAACTTGTTCAAGAGAGAGCTAAGACTATAGAGAATATCCAAATCCACCATCAGGAAATTAAGAACCTTAAATTGGAAAATGCATCTCAAAAGGAGAAGTTGGGAAACGATCTTAAAGATAGGATGGTTAAAGAGAAGACTCTAACTTCACAGTTAGATGACTTAAGGTTAGATTGCAACAGACTTCATGTTAAAGTCAATGAGAGAATTCATAAAGCTGTTGTTAGAGAGAAAGCTGTTGCAGAAGTAGAAATTGCAAAACTTCGCAACAGAATTGATGGTTTATTAGATATTGTTTTGAACAACAGGATGTTGTCTACTAATAAGGTGAATGGATTTAAACATAAACCTGAGGGTCAACATGTTGCTAATGCAAAGAGCCAGTCACATGCACTCAATGCTCATAGTAACACTAAGCAATATGTGAACAAATCTTTTCGTGGCAAATATAGTTTCCCACGAAATAACGATACTGCCTCTAATGGGAGTTGGCGTCAGGCCAACAAAAGTAAATTAAGTGTCAGTCTTTTGGATCACGGTGAGGACTTTGATAAATGTCATGACAAGATTCCTCAGAAAAACCGTGCATCGACTTTTCAAATTTCTGATAAGTTGGTAAAAGAAAACAAAACTATTAGTATCCATCGTACTCAGCTCAGTCAGTACGATGTACCTATTAAGCACATTGACACAGGCAAAAATAAAAGCAATTTTACTAAGAGAAATAATAGTGATTGTGGACATTACCAAACGCGTCCATCACATAATAGTTCTTCCTCAAAGAACTGGAGGCAATTTAATTGTCCTCAACATTTTGGTCCCAGTGACTATAGGAATTTTGATAAAGGTTATCAACATTGTAATAATTGTTCTCCAGGACAACAAAAACCATCAAATAGATATTTTATTCAGAAGAGAAATAACAGTCATAACTATGTTAACTGGAGTTCAAATAAGAGCAATGGGCCCAACAGAGATAATAATTTTGATAGATCTCGTTGTGATGGTAAATTTCAACATGAATCCACTTAACTCTCATGTCTAGATCTCATGATATAGAACTAGATTTAAGTCTGTTCCTTAACATCATATTGACACATGTGTTTTCACATAAGTTCCGTTAACTGAACGCGCCAAACCTTTCACTGCTTTTTCAACACCTAGGGGTTTGTATCAATGGAATTTTATGCCTTTCGGGCTGATGAACGCCCCAGCTACTTTCGTACGCATGATGCGTCGAATTCTCTCATATCGTACAGACGTCATCGCATACTTGGACGACATCTGTCTTTTCAGCGATACTTGGGAAGAACACTATTCGGGTTTAAATGAGTTACTGTCTACTCTACGCGAGCATAATTTGACTGCAAAACCCTCTAAAGCCTTTGTTGGGTTTAGTGAAATCTCTTTCCTAGGTCATCGTGTTGGTCATGGTCTATTGAAGACAGAGGACCAAAACATTTCTAAGATATTAAATATCTCCGTTCCTAAAACAAAAAAGCAAGTACGTAGTCTCTTGGGATTAATACAATTCTACGGAAGATTCATTAAGAATCTGTCCTCCATTATGGCACCTCTTTCAACTTTATTGAAAAAAGGTTCTCCTAATATGGTGCGCTGGTCCCAAGAATGCCAATCTTCATTGGATCAGATTAAGAATTTGTTCTCATCTCCTCCTATCTTACGACTACCATCGATTGATAAGACTTTTGTCCTTCGTAGTGATGCCTCTTCCACTGGGATCGGGGCGGCACTTATGCAGGAGTATTCAGGAACTCTGCATCCTGTGATGTATATCTCTAGGAAATTGAATGCGGCAGAAAGGAACTATTCGGTTCTAGACCGTGAATAGTTAGCTATGGTCTGGCCATTCTTAAGCTACAAAGATTCCTTCTAGGCCCGCATTTCATTATGGAAACCGACCAAAAAGCTCTTACAGCTATGCAGAACAAGAATTTGAAGAGCTCGAGATCTACTCGATATGCTATTGCTCTTCAGCCTTTTCATTTCACGGTGCGGGCTATCCGTGGTTCGGATAATGTGATGGCGGACATACTGTCTAGATGCCCACATGATTGCACTTAAATCTTGTGTCCTAGATTTCATGATACATTTCCAGACTCATGTCTGTTCATAATATACATTAATACATTTGTTTCACCTTAGATTAGTAAATTGATTGTTTTCTTTCTCTATTACTATCTTTGGTGTAATATCGAAGGTTAGGGTTAACATAAAATAAAGGCCAAAAAAATAAGAAAAGAAAAAAATTTAAAATGGCCACATATAATATTTAGATAATTTTGTAGTGACTATAGTGCATTATAGCATGTTACTAATTAATGTCATTTATATTATCCTCAGTGCAAACTAGTACCAAGTACGGAGCGCTTGTGAGAACCATGATGACGTGATACCTTACTTTTGTTTAAGAAATCGCAGCACTTATTTGTATATAATATACTTCTATTGTTAGATAATGTGTAAGGAATTTAACAAAATTGGTCATGTCCATCCATTACATATATTAATGGTATAACATTGTAATTTGTATATTGATATGACTTCTTGAGATAGATTGTCATTGGTCATTGCTATGATTATATTATTGCATAATTGTTTGATAGTTATGTAATTTTTGTTAGTATCTCCAGCAACTGAGGTTTCTTTGATGGTACCTTCCCGAAGACATTTTCTATTATTTGGTGAGATGATTTGATTCTCTCCGGTTGATTCTTTCATTGGCACATTATTCATGTGTCATGAGCTTGTGGTATCTTGCTCATTGATGTATTTTAAAAAAATGGGTCATTTTTTATACGGGGCGTGCGGTAGTCTGTTGCTGTCGTTTTTGACGGAGTCATAATGGGTAAATCTATTTAATACTTTTGTCGTTTTGACGGAGTCATAAAGGTAAATCTATTTAATACTTTTGTTTTAAAACTTTGTTCGTCAAAGTTGGATAATTGGGTATTAACTTCTATGACAGGTTGTTTAAAGGGTTATCTTCTCTTTCTTTCAATCGTTGTCGTTGATCTGTCTGAACGATGCTCATTTTTATGCTGTCTAGGCATGCGCAGAGTTCTGAGCGCGAACTGTGACTTCCGTCATCTAGATTGTGATCTGGGCTGTCGGACGATGATGTCCGTTTGTGATTTTTCTCTATATCATCATGGGGATTGGAAAGTTTCGATATGACTGAAATGTCAATGTTTTCCCCAGTGTTTGTTTGTTAAGTGTGTATCCGGAAGATTCTGTATGAAGGTAAATGACATTCTTATTACTATGCCTTTGGCTGCAGAACATTGGAAGTTACCTATTGGTGAGTGAAGCTCACAGATCTTGAGAGACAGAATTTCTTCTTTGCTTCTAGTTTTAGCCAAATGAGACTATATGTTTTCAAGTGAACAGAAGCCTAATGATGATGATAAATTATTGTGGACACCACAGGTTGGCGGTATATATATATATATATATATATATATATATATATATATATATATATATATATGTTTAGCATGGTTTGATCGTGCCTGCTAAAAAAGGATACACAGCTGTCTACATATTGAGGCCCTGTATTACGGCCAATATTTTCAGCAAGAGGAAATATACCTGGCGAGCTATGCCAGTTAAATAACAGCCTTATGTATTATTGCTACAGCAATTTAGAAGCTCGTTGGTTGGACGAAAGAGCTAATTAATTACCTGATGCGCTGAGTCAATGGTACGGAAGCTACATTACATATTGTAACATTAGGACAGATGATGTTTGATGTATGATGCAAGCCTTTGATTACCAGACATTTAACAGTCATTTATTATCTATGTGAAGTCCTTGATCTCGTCGATTTGACTGTCCTGTTGATGCTACTGTCAGTTTTCGTAAATAAATGTTTGAAACGTGCCAGCAGTCTTCTATTCATCATTGACTACTGCATGTGAGTGTATGGGTGGATTATTGACTTTACTAGGAGCCTCAAGCATTCGTGTTCACGTCTACACCCACACTCAGCACATCATAATACTAATATCACAGATCTACAACATGTACGCTGTTTACTGTGAGTGATCATAGTACCCCTGGCAGTGCCTCACTCTGGTGGCCGTTACATTCCTGGCCGTTACATTTCTGGTGACCTACATCGACACCGCAACATTACACAGTCCAGGTGATAAACGACACGTTCACTTTGCCAGCTTTCACATCACTCATAAACAGTACGTTACATTTATGGTGGCCGTTACAAAACAGACGGTTACAGATGGCTATTTAGCTTATTGGTCCATTAAAGGTCACGTCGGCTAAAGGTCATAAATATGTGCTGACATGCATTGATATGTGCACACGCTGGCTAGAAGCGATACCTCTTAAAACTGTATCAACTGTTGACGTAGCGGATGCGCAATTTTTAATTTTCAGCAGATTGGGTTTTTCGCGCAAATATACTATCAGATCAGGGAACTCAAATCGTCTCTGACGTAATGAAAAAAGTGATGAAAGAGTTCGATATTGCTCGTTCCCTTAGTTCAATCTATCACGCGGCCTCACATGGGAACATTGAGAGGCTCAACAGGAGTTTAAAACAAATGTTGGGCAAAGTTACGACTAAGTATCCGCAAGATTGGGATAGAATTTTGCCTGCAGTTCTCTTCGCATATAGAGAAATTCCCAACGAACATACAGGGTTTGCGCCATTCGAGTTAGTCTTTGGTGCTAAACCTAGAGGCCCTATGTCCATTTTAAAACAATTGTTGGTGGGAGCTGACATGAATGAAGATGATCAAACTTCTTACCAATATGTTGTCAATTTGAGAAAAAAGATTATCGACGCATGCCAAATAGCAGTGGAGGCGTCAGAAAAGTCAAAATTAAAGACTCGTTTGTTTGCCAATCAATACAGAAAACTCACCAATTATGGCCAGGTGATGAGGCCTATGTATTGCTACCAAATAAAGACAATAAGTTACTGGTGTCATGGAGAGGACCTTATACAATTGTGGATAAATTGTCAGATGTTGACTATATTTTATCTATTAATGGGAAGGAAAACACTTTTCATATCAATATGTTAGAGCAATTTCATTCGCGTCTTCTCCACCTTAAACCTGTCTGTTACGTGCAGTCTTTGATATCTTACAATATTATACATAGGTAATTTTTTAGTGCTTAAGGGAAAGTCATTATTGAGTTACTTCCCTTGAACTCCGCGGATAAATACATTTTACTGCGATTTATTCGTTGTTTGGGTAATAATAGATTGTTCTTGCTTCAGAATATCTATGGCCTGAATTTATGTGTATTGTTTGTCTGAGTAGGACAAGTCTGTCTTATATCTGTATATCTTTACATATCTAAGTCGAACTATATGTTCTGTTGTCTCTAGAGAGGTCAAAGGCTATTCGGCGGATGTGTGGCTTGAGTGGTGGGATTTGGCTTCGTCCTGATAGGGACTGTGTGAGTGTTTTGCTATGTCGGCTTGATGCCTTGAAAAAGTGATCTCAGTGGTTTTGGGGAAAGTGATAGTCGTCTAGACCTATCGTGTATGCTTTACCCCAGTGTTTATTCATCTTGCCAAGGAATGGCAGTTTCATATTCCCTCTACCAAGGTAATCAAAGATACTCTTATGAACTCTCGATCGAAGCCACCATTGTCGATAATTACGATTTGAATGTTTAAGAGAATATATTTGACTCGATGAAAAACGACTTCGATTCCTAGCAGCACTATATTCTGTAGAATGCAGTCTATTGTTCATGACCAAATCTACAGAGCAACGAAATGTTGTATGAATGACTAACTTTAGAACAGATTCATTATCTGTATTCAAACGTGAGTGACAGTTCACGAGTGGAGCCATCTTGGAACCAAAACATGTAGGACTTTCAAGAAGAGAAAAGGGATGCCCGTATTATCGCTTGATCAGTCCAGAGATCACTGCTACACATGAGAACCCATTGTTAGCGGTTCAATATTATTATATGGAAAAATATGTGCTGAACATTATGTTGAAGAATCGTTGCTAAACGAGATTAGGTTTAGAAGTCATCTGAAATATTGTTTACAAGCTGACGTGCTCAGTCAGTGACGTCAGATGATATATGTATGGGCGATACTGAGTGCTTGGCTATTGACAGTCCATTATACCATTATTCTACATGAGTGCCCATGTAACATTGCAAGACCATTTGTCCACTGTACTATGATGTATTATGGCAACCTGTGATTTGTCACTATCTGTGCTGTCGAGTGTGTACGTCCAATTAAACTTTAGAAAAGGTACACAGTCGTTGGTGTCGATGACTTCCGGTCATACATGAGTGTGAGAAGAGAACATTTGTCAACAACACGAACCCTTATCATCATTCGCACATTATACACTCCATCCATGTCTACACAACACTGCGTAGGTCAAGTTGACATTCCATACACTACAGTGGGGCAGGCAACACCATAGGGATCTTGTCAACTGATGATGATAGACGCCTGTCTTCCCGCCTAGGAGTGTTCTGGTGTACTTTATCAACATATATTATATCCAACTAAATATCAACTTTATCAACTGGTGGACCAGCTTTATGGGTTTGACCTCGCAGAAATTCAGAAGTCAACAGATTACCGATACCAGACCGTTTCCTGTGGCTGATACGACACACTTGCAGTATTGGTTTGCTCTTTGTCAACGCTTCGTCACGTGACCTGTCAAGTGAATGCAGTATGTAGGTCAGCGTTGTTGACATTTTTTACATTAGACATTATAGAGTTTCACAGAACAGTTGGATCAATTCTTGTCAGTGTTAACAGAAAGACAGTATTTGTGAACTAAGAAGTCCTGGTTTCATCGATGGATCTTCTTGTTTGCCATATATGAACTTTAATATTTAAGGCCAGAATGTTTAATTGAATAAAGTGGCAGTTTGTTTGTTTTCATGAAAAATAACTTTGCCATTACTGTAAGACTGAGCCTATTTTGCAACACATACTATCATACACATAATTTATATATATTTATGTTTACATGTTATTTGTTTGTATAGTATGTTAGTTTCTATGTCAGCGGGTTGTGTTTAAGGTTGGGCGGCGTCCTCACAACAGAGTATCCCACGTCATAGAGGGTCCGTTGTGGGCGTTTTCTATAGGTGCAATTTTCTTGATTGAAAATTTGCTGCGACAACTGTTGCTTTTGTGTTAGCTGTGAAGTCTGTAATTATTGTTATTTTTGTAATATTTCTTTGTTCTTTAGTTTTGTTTTGATTTGTTTGTAATTTGTTGGTCTAACCTTTTCTATCTTTCAGTTCTATTCATAATTTATATTCATATATTGTGACGTCATTTGTGTTGTTATTCTTTGCAGATTCAGTGATTATCTTCATTGATTTCCCTATTTGATTTATTTTGATTTCTGCAAACGTTCTTGTATTGTCAGTCCTATTTGTACTTTATGTATTCTGTTGGTTGACATATGTTTTATATGGGTATATTTCATAAGACACAATTGCCTGTGCACTGCACTTGGATTATGGTATAGACCAGTACCTGATTATTATTACTATTATACAAGACCTTATTAAAGGCTTGTGACCCACAGATATTGGGATAGTATACTGATTAATCAGGTCATTGAGAACTTGGGGTATTATTATTGATTCAGGTGATTAGTATTATTGTTAGGCATCATGTCTACTCTAGATTATTTCATTACTCAAGGGAAAGCTCTTGATAAGACTGGTCAACAATTAGAACAATGGGCAGTTGCTCAATATGACAAAGCATTAGCTGCAGAAGAGAAAAGATTAGCTGCAGAAGAAAGAAAAGCTATGGCGGAAGAGAAAAGATTAGAAAAAGAAGCTGAGGCTGCTGCTGAACAAAAGAAATTGCAGATGCAGGTAGAGGAAAGGAGATTTGAAGCTGAACAAAAAAAATTGGAGAGAGAAGCTGCGGCTGAACAAAAAAGATTAGACAGTGAAGCTGAACAAAAAAGATTAGACAGTGAAGCTGAACAAAAAAGATTAGACAGGGAAGCTGAAAAAAAAAAATTGGAAAGAGAAGCTGCGGCTGAACAAAAAAGATTAGACAGGGAGGCTGAACAAAAAAGATTAGATGCTGAAGAGAAAAAAGCAATAAGAGAACATGAATTTGAGTTGGAGAAATTGAGATTGACAAGTATGAGTAATGTTAATCAGGCATCTAGTGGTAATGGTAAACCTTCTACTTACAAGGTTAAGGTTCCACCGTTCAATCAGTCCAGTGACGATATTACATTCTGGCTGGATAGATTTGAACGTTCTTGTCGTACACATAATGTGGATAAATCACAATACGCTAATCAATTATCAGAAAACTTGAAAGGTGAATCTTTGACTAGATTATGCCTTGTAGGAGAAGCAGATAAGGATAATTATGATGTCATTAGGGCGGCTTTGATAAAAAAATATCAGCTAAGTGAGGAAGGCTATCGCCTTTTATTTAAGACGATGGTACCTGAGACGGGGGTAGAATTCTCAGAATTCACTGCAAAGGCACGTCTCACAGTTGATCGTTGGATTGAGCTTTCCAAAACGGAAAAAACGTATGAAGGACTTATGGATTTGTTGCTCAGAGATAAGATTATGTCATGTGTGAACAAACCTTTCCTTGAATTTATACATGAGCGTAAACCTAAATCTCTAAAAGAAATGGAAGAATATTGTTCCCAATATGTCACTGCACACCCCGACGTGACTTTTGGCAACACTAAGATTAAGGAGAGTATGCCAGTTGCTTCAGCAACACCATACAATCCCAATTATTCACACAGATTTCAGGGACCTCAAAACAGATTTGAAAAAAAGGTAACCATAATAGTTATCAAAACCAAGGTAACCAATCATTTCAGGGTTCTTCTTCAAAGAACTGGAGACGACCTGATAGCTCTCGACACAGGGGTGGTCATAATTATAGGAATTTCCGTAGAGGAAGTAATTATAGAAACTATCAGGGTTATCCGTCTTGGAGTCAACAAGATCATAATTACAGAGATACTCATTATAATGAATATGATAATGGTAACCAAGGGTACTATGACTCAAACCCAAATAGGGGTTACAATAGAGGTAACAATAACTACAGAGGTGATAATAACCGAGGTAGATCTCAATACAAAAGACATAAACCACATTTTCAGGCAAACTCTGCACAACAAGAGTCCCATGAAGCCTATAAACAGAGTAAAGATAATAATGATGCTAGTAATATGGCATGTGCCGCTTTTGATTTTGGGAGAGCATCTCAGTGCCCCCAATGCAAAACGTTATTTGAGCCAACCACAGTGACTACTTTAAGCTGTGGCCATCCTCTTCCTGCTCTTCCAGCATCAGTCGCGCATGATGGAAGAGGGTCTCTTGTCTTACATAAGGGTTTAGTGAATAACAATCCAGTCTCTGTGCTATTTGATTCTGGATGCACCACAATTGGTGTTAGGCAGTCACTCGTAGATCCTTCCCGTGCCACTGGACAAGTAGTCAAATGTGTAACATTTGGCGGCACAGTAGAGAAATACTCTACCGCTATCATTAGGATTGCTACTCCTTTCTTTACAGGAGATGTACACGCATGTCTTCTTCCGAATCCGATCGCTGACCTCATCATCGGTCGCATTCATGGAGTCAAGGAATGTACTCCGCAACAAATTTCCACTTGGGAAAGGCAAAACATGCAGATTGCTAACGCTGTAGTCACTAGAGCTCAGGCTCTTAATGTGCCTCAAACTTCATCTACTGAAGATAATGAAGTGCATAACCAAGATAATCCCTTGGTAATTTCTCGTGACTCGTTTATAAAACAGCAAGAAGATGATCCCACTCTGAAGAAATTCTTCATTCTTGCAACTAAAGGTGATCCGAATAAGGACACAAGTCGTAAATCGTGGATTACAAAGAAGAATGGCGTACTTGTACGTATGGTTCAAGACTCCATTACGTCAAGTCATTCTCAAATCCTGGTTCCCAAGAATTTGAGAGTTAAAATTTTGCAGCACGCTCACGACTCTCAGTGTGCTGGACACATGGGTTTTTCCCGTACTAAGTCAAGAGTCCTTGCGGCTTTCTTTTGGCCATTGGTAAACAAGGACATACGGATTTATTGTCAATCTTGTAAAGTATGTCAGGAAGTTAAATCCAAAGGTCCACGGCATGCTGCACCCATTCAGGCGGCGGACATTCCTATTCGGCCGTTTCAAAAAATGGCCATAGACATTATTGGTCCATTTAAGATCAAGTCTGCCAGAGGACATCAGTTTATCTTGACGTGTGTTGATATGTGCACACGTTGGCCAGAGGCTATTCCTCTGAAGAGCATTACTACTGCTGATATTGCAGATGCTCTTTGGCTTATATTTTCTCGTCTGGGGTTCCCCGGAGAGATATTGTCAGACCATGGCACCCAACTAATATCAGATACCATGTCTCAAGTAATGTCTACCCTGCAGATAGATAGATCTTTAAGTAGTATCTACCATCCAATGTCTAATGGTATGGTCGAACGCCTTAATAGAACACTTAAAAACTTACTGGGGAAGATAACTGAGGATCATCCTCAAGACTGGGACAGAGTTTTACCTGCGGCCCTCTTCGCTTACAGAGAGGTACCCAATGAACATACGGGATTTTCTCCCTTTGAACTCGTCTTTGGCGCGCGTCCGCGTGGCCCTATGTCGTTGCTTCACGATCTCATAACATCTGACAATATTGACGATGACACAAAGTCATCCTACGAATATGTCATCGCGTTGAGACAAAAGATTATCGAAGCATGCAAATTAGCAACTTCTTCTTCTGAATTTGCGAAACAGAAGGCAAGGCAATTTGCCAATAAGAAGAGATGCTTACGACAACTTTGTCCTGGTGACAAAGCATTTGTATTACTACCTTGTAGGGAAAACAGATTACTTATTTCTTGGAAAGGTCCGTACGATATAATATCGAAAATTTCCGATGTCGACTATATTGTCGATATTGATGGGAAGCATAAAACCTTCCACATCAATATGCTTACTGAATTCCATGAACGTCCGGATTATTTGCAACCCATTTTCCAAGCAACGGACAATTCTCCAGTACCACATGGTCATTACTCATCACTGTCCGTGATACAGGATGAGGAAACAAGTTTTTCAGATGTAAATCTTCCTCTTCCAATGATCCCACTTCATTCCAGTGAATCATGGAAGAACGTTACTGTCTCTCCTGATTTGTCTCTAGGAGAACAGCGACAAGTTTCAACTATGTTGCAAACATTTCAGGATGTACTCACTGACATCCCTGGACAAACTAATGTCATTCAACATGACATTGTGCTAACTGACCATACTCCTATTAGGGTTAGACCTTATCCTATACCTATACATTTCCAAGCACAGGTCGAGAAAGAGTTGGATGTGATGATAGATTTGAAAATAATCGAACCATCCACCTCTGCGTATTCTTCGCCGATGGTTATTGTGCGTAAAAAAGACAATAACATACGTCTTTGCGTTGACTATCGAAAATTGAATCAAGTAACGAAGTTCGATGCCGAACCTATGCCTTTACTGGAAGAGCTACTTACTCGACTCTCCAAATCTCATTTTTTCACTAAACTTGATTTGTCTAAGGGATATTGGCAAGTTCCTTTATCTGAACGCGCCAAACCTCTCACGGCTTTTTCAACACCTAGAGGTTTGTTCCAATGGAATTTTATGCCTTTCGGTCTTATGAACGCACCAGCTACGTTCGTACGCATGATGCGCCGAATCCTATCTTATCGGTCAGATGTCATTGCATATCTAGACGACATCTGTCTTTTCAGCGATACTTGGGAAGATCACTATTCAGGGTTAGATGAATTGCTGTCTACTTTGCGTGAGCACAACCTGACAGCGAAACCCTCTAAAGCCTATATTGGTTTTAGCGAAATTTCTTTCCTAGGCCACCGAGTTGGTCATGGTTTCCTAAAGACAGAGGACCATAATACTAGTAAGATACTTAACATCTCAATCCCTAAGACTAAAAAAACAGGTGAGAAGTCTGTTAGGTCTTATTCAATTTTTATGGCAGATTCATTCAGAATCTATCCTCTATCATGGCACCTCTCTCAACACTTCTAAAGAAAGGTTCGCCTAATGTGGTCCACTGGTCTCAGGAATGCCAATGCTCTCTGGATAAGATTAAAACACTGTTTTCAACACCACCTATTTTAGTGCTACCCACTAAAGATAAGACATTCGTTCTTCGTAGTGACGCTTCATCCACTGGGATTGGAGCGGCACTAATGCAAGAGTACTCTGGAACTCTGCATCCTGTAATGTATATTTCCAGAAAACTTAATGCGGCAGAAAGGAATTATTCGGTTTTAGACCGTGAGCTATTAGCTATGGTTTGGTCGATCCTCAAACTACAGAGATTCCTTCTAGGCGCACATTTCATAGTAGAAACAGACCAAAAAGCTCTTACTGCTATACAGAGTAAGAATTTGAAGAGCTCGAGGTCTACTCGATATGCAATTGCTCTTCAACCTTTTCATTTCTCTGTGCGAGCTATTCGGGGATCAGATAATGTGATGGCAGACATTCTGTCAAGATGCCCACATGATTCCACATAACTATTAGGGCTTAGACTTCTTGATATGTCTAGTTCTATAGTAGTTCCTTTTCTATATCATGATATATACACATTTGTAATTTAATAATATAATGATTGTATCACTACATAGCGGTTCATGTATGTTTATTCACCGCTGTGCTTTGATGATTTTTTCTTCATAAATCATAAATTTAAGATATCTAATACGTAGTGATGATATGAATTTTTTAGGCATTGTGTAATTGCCAGAATTGTATTATACTTTGATGACACCTTCCTGGAAAAATATACTTGTAGAGAAATAATTTCTCTCAGTTTATGAGACACATTCTCACCAGTCGCTCCATAAGTCGACTTAGCCTCATATTAGGCGTTATAGGTATTCCTGATATTTTCATCTGCGCATTATTCATGCGTTGTGAGCCTATTGTACGTTGCTCCTAGATGTATTTCAAAAAAAAAAAAATGTTCCATTTTTTTTTTTTCCCGGGAGGTGTGGTAAGACTGTTACGTGCAGTCTTTGATATCTTACAATATTATACATAGGTAATTTTTTAGTGCTTAAGGGAAAGTCATTATTGAGTTACTTCCCTTGAACTCCGCGGATAAATACATTTTACTGCGATTTATTCGTTGTTTGGGTAATAATAGATTGTTCTTGCTTCAGAATATCTATGGCCTGAATTTATGTGTATTGTTTGTCTGAGTAGGACAAGTCTGTCTTATATCTGTATATCTTTACATATCTAAGTCGAACTATATGTTCTGTTGTCTCTAGAGAGGTCAAAGGCTATTCGGCGGATGTGTGGCTTGAGTGGTGTGATTTGGCTTCGTCCTGATAGGGACTGTGTGAGTGTTTTGCTATGTCGGCTTGATGCCTTGAAAAAGTGATCTCAGTGGTTTTGGGGAAAGTGATAGTCGTCTAGACCTATCGTGTATGCTTTACCCCAGTGTTTATTCATCTTGCCAAGGAATGGCAGTTTCATATTCCCTCTACCAAGGTAATCAAAGATACTCTTATGAACTCTCGATCGAAGCCACCATTGTCGATAATTACGATTTGAATGTTTAAGAGAATATATTTGACTCGATGAAAAACGACTTCGATTCCTAGCAGCACTATATTCTGTAGAATGCAGTCTATTGTTCATGACCAAATCTACAGAGCAACGAAATGTTGTATGAATGACTAACTTTAGAACAGATTCATTATCTGTATTCAAACGTGAGTGACAGTTCACGAGTGGAGCCATCTTGGAACCAAAACATGTAGGACTTTCAAGAAGAGAAAAGGGATGCCCGTATTATCGCTTGATCAGTCCAGAGATCACTGCTACACATGAGAACCCATTGTTAGCGGTTCAATATTATTATATGGAAAAATATGTGCTGAACATTATGTTGAAGAATCGTTGCTAAACGAGATTAGGTTTAGAAGTCATCTGAAATATTGTTTACAAGCTGACGTGCTCAGTCAGTGACGTCAGATGATATATGTATGGGCGATACTGAGTGCTTGGCTATTGACAGTCCATTATACCATTATTCTACATGAGTGCCCATGTAACATTGCAAGACCATTTGTCCACTGTACTATGATGTATTATGGCAACCTGTGATTTGTCACTATCTGTGCTGTCGAGTGTGTACGTCCAATTAAACTTTAGAAAAGGTACACAGTCGTTGGTGTCGATGACTTCCGGTCATACATGAGTGTGAGAAGAGAACATTTGTCAACAACACGAACCCTTATCATCATTCGCACATTATACACTCCATCCATGTCTACACAACACTGCGTAGGTCAAGTTGACATTCCATACATTACAGTGGGGCAGGCAACACCATAGGGATCTTGTCAACTGATGATGATAGACGCCTGTCTTCCCGCCTAGGAGTGTTCTGGTGTACTTTATCAACATATATATAAATATCAACTTTATCACTGTCTTTGAAGCTATTGACGAATCTGTTGATCATCGCTCTACCTTGCAAACGGTGATACAGGAGGAGGGGTCTGACTTATCTGATGGTACTGAACCACTTTCATCATTACCTATTTTACATCTTTTAGCTACTGAGAGTTGGAAAGATGTTTCTGTTGCACCAACTCTTGCTTTTCATCACTTACTTACTTACTTAGTCGTTCCCCTTCTACCGTGAGGTGTAGAGGTTTGGAAGAGAGAGCGCCAGACTATTCTATCAGCTGTCTTCTTCTTGGCCTGGTTCCATTCCAGTCCTCGGTCCTTCAAAGAATGTCTAATATTGTCCTCCCAGCAGACTCTCGGTCGTCCTGGAGGTCTGGATCCCTGGCTCTTTGTTTCCCATGCTTGTCTTGGTAACTTTTCATCAGAAAGAGCAAATTTCTCAATTACTGCAATCTTTTTCTGATGCGCTCACGGATGTTCCTGGGCATACATATATCATTCAACATGATATCTTGCTAACAGATTTCAGACCTATCAAACTCAAACCATATCCTATACCTATTCATTTACAATCACAGGTACAGGAGGAAATAAAAGAAATGATCAAATTAAATGTCATTGCCCCATCACATTCACCTTACAGTTTTCCTATGGTTTTGATTAGGAAAAAAGATAAATCTATTCGTATTTGCATAGATTTCAGGCGCTTAAATGCCTTGACTATTCCAGACGCTGAACCATTACCATTGTTAGATTCTCTTCTTGACAAATTAGCTACTGATACTTTCTTTACAAAATTTGACTTGTCAAAAGGCTATTGGCAGGTACCTTTATCAGACGATGCTAAGCCTTGCACAGCTTTCGCTACACCCCTAGGTCTGTTTCAATTCAATTTTATGTCGTTCGGTCTTGTTAACGCTCCTGCTACCTTTGTTCGCATAATGCGTAAACTTTTCTCTGACCGTGAGGATTTAATGTCCTATATTGATGATATTTGTCTATTCCATCAAACGTGTGAAGAACATGTTATAGGAATTCAGTCTTTGTTAAATACCTTACGTCGTCATAATCTTACTCCTAGACCTTCAAAAACCAGAATAGGATTCACTGAAATTTCTTTTCTTGGTCATAAGGTAGGAAGTGGGTTTCTTAAACGTGAGGATTAAACTATCTCGAAAATCTTGAATCTTGAAATTCCTCGAACTGAGAAACAAGTTCGCAGTCTGTTAGGCTTGGTAAATTTCTATAGAAAATTCTTGCATAGTTTTTCAGATATTACCTCAGTTTTGTCCTTGTTGGTAGAGAAGAACTCCACAAACAGAATTATATGGGCGCATGTTTGCGATGTGTCTTTAAATCTACTTAAATGCTCGTTCTCTAAATCACAAATTTTGAGATTACCTGAGGCTCGATTTCCCTTTACCCTCAGAGTAGACGCCTCGGCCACAGGCGTCAGTGGAACGTTGATGCAAGAATTTGAAGGCTACATGCACCCAACTATGTATGGCAGCCGTAAAGTATATATATATATATATATATATATATATATATATATATATATATATATATATATATATATATATATATATGTATGGAGCTACGTGATATTAGATAAATATGTTTGAAGTTCGTCCATACTGCCTTGGTGCTGATATGAAGATTTGGAGTTGTTTCGCTGTGTGCGTGGTCTACAATACATACCCCTAACTGAACTTGGTCTGAGTCAATGAGATATTCATCTTAATATATTATAAAGACCCACAACACCCTGCAAAACGCTTCTGAACTGTTCATCAAGCTTAGCACGGCAAGAATTTTCTCCAAGATTGACCTGGGTAAAGGTTACTAACAAATACCAGTCAAGGAGGAAATTAAACCACTGCTAGCTTTTAGCACCAGTGAAGGACATTACACTTTCAACGTTATGCCTTTCGGTTTCCACAACGCACCAGGAGTTTTCACCAGAATGATGAAAAAGCTTTTAGAACCGATGCAAAGTCCACATATCCACAATTTCATGGACGATATACTGATTGCAACGGACAACTACGAAGAACATATTGCTACGGTCGCTATGCTCCTCAGGAGACTAAAGGAAGCTGGCCTTACCGCCCGTCCTAGCAAATGTTTAATCAGCTTTGAAAAGCTTGACTTCCTAGGGCATACTATTTCTCAAGGGTGTATGTGGCTAGTTGCCAAAAACTTAGAAAAAATACGTGCAGCGAAGAGGCCTAAAACAAAGAGAGACACACGTTCGTTCTTATCACTGTGTGCGTAATACCAAAAGTTCATTAAAAACTGCAGTGGCCTGACAGCACCCCTTACTTACCTCACAAAGAAGGGAAAACCAGATAAGGTTATTTAGAACGCAGAGTGTGAAAGCGCTTACGTCATTCTGAAGGAACAACTGTTCAAATACCTCATTCTAAGGTTACCTGACATTAAGAAACCTTTCATTTTGCGTGTAGATGCCTCCGGACAGGGAATCCGGTCAATACTGCTTCAGACAGATGACAAGAATCCGAACCTGTTATTTCCAGTTGCATATGGCAGCCGCAAACTGAATACAGCAGAAAGGAATTATTCGACCGTGGAGAGGGATTGTTTAGCACTCGTGAATGGAATAAGGAGACTTAATGAATATCTATATGGCGTTTCATTCATGGTACAGACAGACCATGCTCCATTGGCATTTCTTGTAGCCAATAAGGAATTTAACGCAAAGATTTTGCGTTGGGCTTTGCTGTTAAGCGTGTACTCATTTAAAGTACAATATATACCAGGAAAAGAGAACGTAGGAGCGGATTTTATGAGTCAATATTGGAGCATGGAGGAGGATGATGCAATGGAAGATAACATTCACTCGGACGCTGCGGATGACTGTAGCTCTATTTCCATAAAGGAGATATGAAAGGGTTTCACATCTTCAAAGCCCAAACGTACTGTGACGTGGAATGTAAATATTGATACAGTAATCAGACAGCCTTTGCTTTCCAATTTAGTGTCTACCATTCGCTAAGCCAAACCACGCAATTTTCTGACTGCATTACTCATATCTAATCCACGCCCTTTTTTCTTGACATGTAAACAAACATACATTTACCAATTTCCGTGACCTACCAGCATAACAGGCAGTGAGCCCTGATTCGTTTATCTGAGTTTCTCACGCGAGCTGATTTGCCAATTATCGGTCATTAGACAGTTACACGGAGAAAATAACGGAATGTTTGATCTGCGAAAGGGGACGTAATCTAAGAGAGGCCCGTGCAGGCAAAGTTTTCTGATGTCGGTCAGCATCGCTGAGTAGAATGAACGAACAAACCATTGATCCGGGAAACGCAGTTTCCTGAATTCCCTGCTATGCAAAAGGTGCGAATTATAACATCTTCTAGTGATAATAACACCATAATCTGTATATATACCGCGCTCTCTCAAATTCAGTTATCAGAAGTCGGTCAGAAATTCTTGGATAATCTAATCACGCCGGACTAGAACCATTCTTTGCTAAATGTGTTAAAGTGTCCCGTGAGGATTTCATTTTCTGATCTGTGGTAGTAGAAATTGTGCTTAATTGTTAAAATGTATTAGGTTTACTATTTTTATTCACTATAATTCCATAGCGTTAAAAATTATTGAAATAACCTAACGCATAGATATTTCTTTAGGTGCCTTGTGGACCATAAATAGTTTACATATATCACACAAACAGGCAAGCACAACACCTTGGGAGAATGACAGAGTTTAGTACTGAAATGAGTATTGCAAAAATGTCTCTGACATTCCTGTGTACTGACAACAAGGTATAAAGCAGTGTTCCCCAAACAGTGTTTAGCTTTATCAGTCATTCAGCAAGACTCGGAATAAAGAAGTAACAATTTTAAAGAATAGGAGAATTTTTGGTAGGCAATTTTCACTATCTGAGCAATCTTTGTGCACTCACAAACGCCCGGTTTTGTCTGAACAAGCTTTTAAATATCTGACACACATTAAAAGTACAAATGAATGAGCAAATTTTAATTCAGGATGAAGAAAAAGTCATCATTTCTTGTTACATTTCTGCCCTGCAGAAAGCGTGAAATCTGCTGTCTTTTGATGAACGAGTGTCAAAAATGTGGCCAATAATTCAACATTTATGAATGAAAAAAAATCTTGAGCGTCAAACTGCAAGTAGCTGTATATAGACTTTGGGCATAAACTTAGTTTTGATGTTGAAGTGTTTTATTTAATTTTCATGAGATGTTGAAAAAAACAAGTGGACACAAAAAAATTACTGGGAAAATGTTCGTTTTCCCCTCTTATCCTGTAAGTTGGCTTTTCTCCCTCTCTCACCCTCACTCCCCATGTGTGCAGGTTTCCTCCTTTTTTTTCTTTCTTCTAATTTTCATTAAATTAATTTAGCAATAACTAAATGGTGCTAACTTGTTCTTGGCTGTAACTAATTTCCCAGGAAGAGATTTAGCAGGCTATGGAAAATTATATAAGAGTAAAAAGGCTTAGGGGACCCTTGGTACCATAGTGGTTAGTGCACTGGCTTCCTAGCTCAATGGTCTATGGTTCGATCCCCAGATGAAGTGGGATTTTTTAAGGCCGCAAACGGCTCCTGGGTCGACCCAGCCCCAATTGGGTACCAGAGCAACTTCTGGGAAGGTTAAGACGGTCGGCGTGATGCTGATCACATCACCCCTAGTGCGCCGAGAAAATATGAGCCTAACACCACATTCCCAATATGCTTCAATGGGCGGGTAACGGGATCCTTTACCTCTTTACCAAAAAGGCTTAGAAGTACTGCTATAAAGAGTGTATGAGAACATTTCACATCTCTCAGTGTCTGAACAAAGGAATGGTAAACGATAAAGCCAATATTCTACTCCGCCAAAATGAAAGGGACAGATAGCCGAGCCAAGTCTGTCAGATGTTTTATCAGACTAATTAGTGAATGCCATGTGGCGAGGAATGTGCTTGATGCTTCCCAGGTTTTCAGATGAAACGCGTTACAGTACACATAAGAGAAGAAAATTAAGCATTTAATGTATTCTGTTCCACCAACTGTCTTCGTCTATGATGATAATGGAAAAACTGAGAAGAAAAAACATCCAGGATTAGAGGAATTGTGAAGGAGAAAACCACTGGCATCAGAAAGTTTGCAATGAACAGAAGTAGGGAGACCAACAGTACCTAAGCAACGGCTGGAAAATATTGTAAAAAAAAATTCAGAAATGTGTACTCTTGGCAAGATCAGACTGACATAACTTGTCTACCTGAGTTTCTGATTTTATACAGGCATACCTCGACTTTCGTCGCTTCGCTCTTTCGCGGGTTTTCAATTATAACCAAGTTTCCAAATTTTGTCCCTCGCTTCGCTCTTTCGTTGCATTTCGTCACAACAGCGCGTTATCTTGTTTCTTTCGTCGTTCATATATATATATATATATATATATATATATATATATATATATATATATATATATATATATATATATATATATATATATATATATATATATATATATATATAATATATATATATATATATATATATATATATATATATATATATATATATATATATCTGCTTGTTCTTTAGAGCAGCTAGGCCTCTCGCATACTGATAAATTGCTGTCATTTAGACCAGTGCGCGGTGTGGAATATTTCATCATGGATAGAAGTGTGTCATTCACGTTTTCTCTCGCGTGATGGTGTAGTTAGTAATTAGAATGGAGTATGAAGGCATTATTGTTGACTGAGATATGTTTATTGTATGATTACAGATATACGCAGACCTGCATGAACACACACACACACACATGGTCATTTAAGTGCATGTACTTGCATATTTTCACACATATGTATGCATTATAAGGTAGATGATATTTGTCCATTAGTACGATGCTAGTTTATTTTGTTTCATTTTATTTCAGAGAGTCCAGCAGTCTGTGCTGGGTTACATGGTGTTACGTAAAGAATACCTAAATATCTTGGTTAAATGGTGTTGCATAGGAATTACCTACTGTTACGGTAGTTTTATTGATATCGTCTGCTATAATTGGCAGTGCGCATTTTTAGGTCAAGAATTAATATAAATTGATTTTGATACTTCACGGATTAGTGAACGCGAAGTACACGGTCAAATTATGACGTGCTTGCGTCGATAAGGTCACGCTTCGTGACTTAGATACCGGACCCTGTTACGTTGTCCGTCAAGCCGTGAAGTCGTGTTTTTACCTCCTTCCAAGGTTAGTCTATGCTAATAGCCATATTTCTGTAAAATGATATAAGGACTCAGGGTCAGTCCAGATAATATGATACACGCGGAAGTTTATAAGGTTTGTGATAAACCTGTATTACGAAAGGATAGTTGATAAGTTGTTTGATTATTTTCGTCAAGACTCACGCACTCACTTCTGGCTGTCTGGACCCCAGCAGCACATGTATAAAGCCACGATGTTCTGTTGACATGAATTTGATATGATACGGACGGATAAGAATATGGATTTAATTGGAAATCAGATGCAAATATATGTTTTATTATGACTAATGCTTGAGATGTCTCCAGATGTATATTGTCAATAAATGTTGGACTCAACCCACCGACTTACCACATTAATAATGTTCAGGTTGATTCAGCACGTTGAATTATTCATTGTTATTCAGCACGATGACTCTTATATCAAGAAGTTAAGTATCTGCAATATTCCCAACAAGGTTCAATAGGAACTAGAACTGTGGTAAAATAACATTGCTAACCGATGAACCAAGTACTCAGTGACCCACAATTATATCATGTGTGCATAGCCAAGCTGCCATCAATGGTACCTATACCTTGTAGCGGTATGGCAGCTTGCGCACCCTGACAATCCCCAGAGCTATGCCAGTGGGAGTTTTACTCCTGGTAGGTTCAACCAAGCTGGACTGGTCTGTGTGGGTAGGGGTCAGACAAAAGCTGGTACACTGGTCCTCCAGGTTGAGGGTTTTAGCATAGGGCTGACACCCCTGTCTATGTAAAAAAAATAATGAAGTTACGGAAACAACATCAAATGAACAAACTTTGCTGCGGGATGGACATTCGGAGTCTGTGGCTCGTATGACTGTCAGTGGTGAAAGCCGAAAGGAAGCCACTGACATGAAAACGGATGTCCTGACCGCAAAACAGGATACAAGAATAGGATTTTGGAATGTCAGGACAATGTACGAGACAGGTAAACTAAGACAGGTCACGGCAGAAATGAGAAACTATAGGTTACACATCCTGGGGATAAGTGAGAGCAGATGGACAGGGGCAGGAAAAGTTAAAACAGCAACAGGAGAAACAGTACTTTACTCTGGAAGAGAGGATGGACAGCACAGTGAAGGCGTAGCAATTATTCTACAGAAAGGGATAGAAAGGACATTACTGGAATGGAAACCCATCAACAACAGACTGATACGATTGAGATTGAGAGGGAGATTCACCAACACTACAATAATACAATGCTACGCACCAACGAATGATAGCGATGAGGAGGTCAAGGATGAATTCTATCAACAACTGCAGAAAGAAATGGAAGACACACCTAGATATGATCTTGTTATAGTAATGGGAGACCTCAATTCGAAAGTTGGTACACACAATACATATAATGAAAGAACAATGGGGAAATGCGGCAGCGGAACAGCAAACGAAAATGGGGATAAGCTAATAAGTTTCTGTAGCATTAACAACCTGGTCATTGGAGGAACACTTTTCCCACATAAGGAAATTCACAAGTTAACATGGGATCACCAAATGGTCGGGACAGAAACCAGATAGACCACATCATGGTTAACGGTAGATGGAGACATGCATTACAAGATGTGAAGGTAAGAAGAGGTGCAGATGTGGGAAGTGATCACCATTTAGTAGTAGCAAAACTGAAAGTGAAACTAAGAAGGGCTAGACCAACTGTAACTACACAGAAAAGGTTTGACATCAGCAAATTTAAGACCCCCTTACCAAAAAAGCTTTTGCGGCCGACATTAAGAAACGATATCAATTTGCCAAAAGCCAGGAAAAGACATTGACTGATGATATAGACCAGAATTTCAACACCATTTCAACAGTATATAAGGAAAGTAGCAAATCATGCTTAGGATTCCAGGAAAGGAAGAAGCAAGACTGGATAACACCAGAAACACTAAACACCATAAAGATGAGAAAGGAAATGAAAAGAAAGAAAACAGAAGCGAAGTCCCCCAGGTTAAAGCAACTATATGGCGAACAGTACAGCCAGCTGGACAGGGAAGTTAAACGCCAAACCCGAGCCAACAAAAGGAATTTCCTAGACGATCTTGCAAAACAGGCAGAAGAGGCAGCACTGAGAAATGAACAAAGCACAGTATACAAAATAACTAAATTCATCAGCGGAAAACAAGGTGCAAACAATATTACATTAGTAAGAGATAAGCAAGGAAATCTCATCAAGACAGCAGAGGGACAGGAAACAAGATGGGCAGAGCACTTCAGAGAAACTCTGAACAAGGAACCACCAGAGACACAATTGAATGTTCCTGAGGCTGAAAACGATCTAGATGTAAATACAGACATTCCACGAAAAGAAGAAATCATCACAGCAATCAAAGGGTTAAAGAACGGTAAAGCTCCGGGCCATGATAACTTAAATGCAGAGCTATTTAAGACAGACCCTGAGCTAGCAGCAGAACTATTAGAACCACTATTTGCACAAGTCTGGAAAACGGGTACAACACCATCAGAGTGGAACAAAGGAATAATTGTCAAATTGCCCAAAAAGGGAGATCTTGCAGACTGCAATAATTGGAGAGGAATCACTCTTCTCTCAGTTCCCAGCAAAATACTAGGCAGGATAATTATACAGAGAATTTCAAAGGCAGTAGACTACAAACTGAGGAAAGAACAAGCAGGATTTAGAAAGAACAGAAGATGTGTAGACCATATATTCACTCTCAGGAACATTATAGAGCAGTGCTCAGAATGGCAAAGACAGCTTTACATAAATTTTGTTGATTTTGAAAAGGCTTTTGGCAGCATACATAGGGACAGTTTATGGAAAATACTGAGGGCTTATGGAATTCCAAGCTGCATAGTGACAATCATAAAAAGCCTCTATGCCAACTTTACGTGTAGTGTTGGGCAGAGCAACCTAACCTTCGAGGTGAAGACAGGAGTACGACAGGGATGCCCCTTATCAACCACTCTTTTTTTAACAGTCATAGACTGGGTGATGCGCCAGACAACAGAGGGCAGTCCAAGAGGAATAAGATGGACTACATTTTCTACATTGGAAGATCTGGAATATGCAGATGACATTGCACTGCTGGCACATTCACATCAACACATCCAGGAAAAAACGGATAGACTTAATAAATTTAGCCAGCAGGTGGGCTTAAACATCAATTTAAAGAAGTCTGAGGTCATGACGCTCAATGTGAGCAACCCTGAGCCCATATCAGTAAGGAATCAGCAATTGGTACAGACAAATACCTTCACATACCTAGGAAGCATAGTAACACCAGACGGTGGGGCAGGCAAAGACATCAACATCAGAATGAATAAGGCAAGGACAGCCTTCTTTAGCCTAAATAACATCTGGAAGTCCTCCCAATACAGCACAAGCACAAAATTAAGATTATACCATAGTTGCGTGCTTTCTGTGCTTCTCTATGGTGCGGAATGCTGGAGAGTCACAGAGAAGGAAATGTCAAAATTGTCCTCTTTTCACACAACATGCCTAAGAAAAATTCACCGAATCTTTTGGCCGAATACCATCACCAACCAAGATCTGCTTACTCGTAGCAAGCAAGAGGACATGCACACCATCATAGCTGGCAGACGCTGGAGCTGGGTTGGTCATGTCCTCAGAAGAGACCTCGATGCCATCACAAGAACAGCTATGCTTTGGACCCCTGAAGGAAAGCGAAAGAGAGGCCGACCAAAAACAACTTGGCGGAGGACTGTGGAGGCTGAGATGCAAAGAATGAACCAGAGTTGGGCACTGTACGAAGGATGGCCACCGACCGTGCAAAGTGGAATCAATTTGTTGTTGCCCTACAAGACGCCACTAGGCGTGATGGCCACTGACTGCTTTGACGGTCGGTGGTTAAGGATCGAAGAAGAAGAGAAGAAGAAGCATAGCCAAGGACTTACACAATCAACCCTGGATCAGATCAACCTGTAACACCTACAAAAAGTAAACTTGTGGACAACATTGTTTTCTGTATGATTTATGTGCTACCTGATAGGGTTTCATTAATAAAAGTGGGACCCCTGTCATCAAGAGTTTTTCTGTGACTGCGGAACGTGTGCGAAAGTAGGTCAGAGAGTGACGACAACATTACACACAAATCCTTATTCTTCTTCACACATCGTCTTCGCACTGTCACACACACACACACACACATATATATATAATATATATATATATATATATATATATATATATATATATATATATATAATATGAATGAAGAAAAATATCCCGTTCAACCTCTGATGGGTTATAATTAGGATATATATTGTTTTCAATTCCAAATAATATGAAAAACTGCCGATATGAGAAAGTGGCATCACATTTGTCAAATCATTGTAAATAGGGACAATCACAATTGTGCTTATACGTTAAATAAAAAAAATTAAACAAAGCAAACAAACAAACAAACAAAATCAAGAAAAAACTCTGAACAAGAATAATATTAAAGTGAAGGGGTGTAAAGCCCTGGCGGTTCCAGTTATATAACTGACTTTAACAAATAATTAATTGACTTTCATCTGTTAAAAGCCATAAGCATTGGAATAACAGCATCAGACCTTCACATTCCTAGTCACTATATTAACATTTGTTCGTGTTAAATATTGTTTGACTATACACGTATTATGCAGTTCCCTAGGTCTGTCTAATCTTAACACCTCCCCTATATTTATAGGTAAGTTGGATGCTTGCAAATAATCTAATATTGGTATTCTCATTTGTTCATGCCTCTTACATTTTAACAAGAAATGTTCTATATTATTGTCATGAAGACATACTGCACAGTAAGGTTCTTCTATTCTGAAATAGCATTTTCCCAGCTGTAGTCTGAGAAATTTCGTATTACTGGGAATTTTCAATTCCCTTGATATCTGACTGTTGCTGTCGTTTTTGACGGTTTCATAAGACGTAAATCTATTTAATATTTTTTGATGATCTAAGGTAGAGAACTGTATGTTAACTCCCTGGGACAGGTTGATTTGGGGTTATCTTCCTGTGAAAGGGTGGGGCGAGATGATGATGATGATGTTGTGATATTTGATCACTCTCTTTTCAACCTCGCAACCGTCCCGATTCAACAATAAAACTCTGATTCTTAAGGCAGGGGCTGCATTTATTTTTACAACCCATTCAGTGCCTAAGAGCACACTGAAACAAACATTAAACGAAACACCAAACAAACAAACACCCAGCTAGTGCTCAGTTCCTAATCAGCTCACGTGCTCTGGTCCATCTGCTACCCACACCGGTCACCTCGTCTCGTTTGTTCTCTCGTCTGGACTGATACTTCTGAAAGGCCGCTGCTGGCCCTGTCACGCTTTATATAGGCACTAGGCTAATCACTCAACTTACTGCGCGCTAGGCGTATTAATTTGGCCGCATAAATAACACTCGCGATCTTTGCTTTATTAGGCATGAAAACACAAATATGGCTCACAATTATCAAATATAACACACGACTACCAGATATAACACATCACAACTAATTCTTAGGCTTTATTATGGCCTAAACTAATATATCTTCTTGAAGACTTTTTACATCCCAGTGTGCTGCGCGCACATCGAAAATATATGGGCGATAAATGTGCCACTCAGATTGAAGGAAAAAGCCGGGTGTCTTTTCGTGAAGGGGGGAACCGGTTGTCTTTCTGGCCCCATCACATTCCCTTTGTTTCATTAATTGTGTTGACCGGTCTTCTATGTGACTGTGATGTTAGTGATTCTCCCCAGAGTTATTATGTTCGTCAAGAATGACGACAGTTATTATTAGTGTTTTTCACGGATTCTGTCAAAGGTAAAAGAAAGTTTATTATTATGCCTAGATTGCAGAACATTTTGTGTCGACCTGTGAGTACAGCTCACAGTTCTTTGAGATGCAGAGTTCATTATGTGTGCTCGATGTAGCCAGCTAAAACTATTCGTCTAACTATTATACAGAAGCCCAGTGAAGAGAGATTATTATGAAAACCGCATGTTAGCGGTATGTTTCGGCATGGATGATTATGCCTACCTATGAAGAATACACAGTTGTTCACATTATTATAGGGGCCCGATATTTCGGCCGATATCTTTGAGCAGAAGAAGAAGTGACTGGCGTGTGAAGCCAGATGAAGTCTTGACTTTCATTATACAAGTTCATAGACTTTGATATTAAGCAACTGAAACCGCCTTTATCGTGCGGGATATTTGTTAAAGGACTACCTGACGCGTTTAGTCAGGGGCCCTGAGCTACAGTATGAAAGAACGTAAATTGTCAAGCCAGCTCTACTAGCATCTTATACATGAGCTATGCAAGATTTATGATGCTCGATATTTATAATCATTACCACACATGAAATGTCCATGATCCTTGTTCAATTGACTGTGTCGTCTATCAGCGTATGTCCTGTAATAAATGTTTGAGGAAAAGTCATCAGTACTAACTACATTTATGACTTCTACTTGTGGTGGAGTGAGATTGGTGTGCAACTACATAAGAGCCTATACGACTTTGTGTCCACGACCTGCTGATATCTACATACACACCTTCACTCTTAACCACATCCTATTACGAGCATTACACTCCTGGGAAGCTGTACATTGTTTGAGTGTCTGTTTTGTTACACCCGGTTAGTGCCTCAATATTTGGTGACCCAAATACACGACAACATTACACTGTCCAGGCACGACTCGACCTTACCCACAAAACAGCATTTAACAATCTGGTGGACCAGATTTGTGGGTCTTTCTGCATATCATTATGGAGTGTCAGCTACGCATGCGAACATGATTAAGTAGGTCAAAGCCTTATACTGCTACATGGACCACAGCTGCTTGTGAAGTCAATTTACCCTTCATCACTTTGACAGTCATCAATGGGCATACATGTTTACGTTCAAGTCAAGTTGTTTACGTTCAAATCAAGTTATCTACGTTCAAGCTCAGGTTGTAAACATTACAAGCTATTGTTTACATACTAAGTCTACACATATCGAGAATGATTTAATGTAGCTACACTTTGGAGACTTCTACCTGTTGGCAAGTTACGGTGACCTTCAACGGTGGATCGCCTGCTTTATTGTTTACATTAAACTGCATCTTTGCGGTGGTTGAGGATTGTGCTTAAGATAAGTGGTCCGTTTATATGATAAACTGTGCCTTTATTTATGGTCAACTGAGCCTTCTTCTATACACATTCTTTATATTGTGTATTTACATATTACATGCATTTTTTGTTTACATGTTGTGTTAGTGTGTATATTTGGCGGGTTGGTTGGGAAGGAACTCCTTTAGAATATCCCACGTGATAGAGGGTCTAATGAGAGCGTTTTCTTTAGGGATTGTGCAAATTTTCAACAGTGAAATTTGCTAGCGACAATTGTTGCTATTTTTGTTTAGCTGTGACGTAGTGTGCTTTTCATCGTTGTTGTTGTCATATTTTTTTTCTTTAGTTTTGATTTCATTTGTTTGTATTTGTCTGCCTTCTGTTTCTTTCATTGATTTCTATACATCTTTTTGTTTATAACAGTGTTGTCATTTGTTTTGTTTAATTTTTCGCAGTTATCATTGCAATTCTTTGCAACATTAGATTTAGTTAAGCTTTATTTTTTGATTTGACTTCTGCGAACGTTTTTGGTTGTTCTATATTCTTGTCTTTGTATTGTTATCGTATGCTTGTTTATCATACACAGTCTATATATATACTTGGTCATGAACTATTATTATTATTAATATGATGCACTTTTCAGATAGAGGTTATTTATGATGGTATTATTATAGAGAAACAAGGTGATTATACAAGTTTTTGATTAAAAGACTTGTCTTCCACGGAGATTGTGATAGATTAAAGTGAAGTGAGTATACAAGTCTAGTATTACAGACTTGTCTCCCATTGAGGTTGGGATAAGGTAATTTATTTAATTTTTCAGGTCTGATCTCACATTATTAGACAGAATGTCTACATTAGACTACTTTATTGAGCAAGGGAGATCCCTTGGGATGACTCCTGAGGAGTTAAAGGTATTTGCAATTACTCAATACGACAAGGCGCAGAAATTGGAGATGGATAAACAGAAGGCCGAAGATAAAAAACAAAAAGCTGAGGAGAAAAGATTAGACAGAGAAGCTGAAGAGAGGAAACTTCAAGCTGCGGCTGAAGAGAGGAAACTTCAAGCTGCTGCTGAAGAGAGGAAACTTCAAGCTGAAGCTGAGAATAGAAGATTAGACAGAGAAGTTGCTGCTGAAGCTGAAAATAAAAGATTAGACAGAGAAGCTGCTGCTGAAGAGAGAAAACTTCAAGCTGCTGCCGAAGAGAGGAAACTTCAAGCTGCTGCTGATGAAAGAAAAGCAAATATGGAACATGAAGAAAAACTCTTAGCTTTGGAGTTGGAGAAATTAAAGGTGATGAATATGAGTGCTCCTCAAACAACTTCGAGTAAAATAAAGGAGAATACTTATAAAGTCAATTTGCTCCCTTTCAACCCTCTAAAGGACGACATAACCTTCTACCTTGATAGATTTCAATTAACATGCGTAACGCATAAGGTAGATAAGGAACAATATGTCGGACAACTGATGGGGTTACTTTCAGGTGAACCATTAAGTACTGTAATGGCAGTAGAGGAAAGGGACAGAACTAATTATGATGTTGTCAGGGCAACATTACTTAAAAGATATCAATTAAAAGAAGAAGATTATCGTCTTCGTTTTAAGACAATTCTACCAGAAACTGGAGTAGAGTTCTCTGACTTTGTTACGAAGATACGGCTTACATTCACACGTTGGATTGAGCTGTCTAAAACAGAAAAAACATATGAAGCCCTTATGGACTTATTACTTCGAGATAAAGTTATGTCATCTGTAAATGAGTCTTTCCTTGCTTTTCTTCATGAGCGTAAACCTAAGAACATAAAAGACATGGAAGAATATTGTTGCCAGTACGTCACTGCGCATCCTCATGCTACTGTTAGTAATGCTAAGGTGAAAGAAGAGTTGCCAGTTGCTTCTGCAGAACCATATGGCCCTAACTTTATGCATAAATTCCAAGGTGCTCAACACAACTTTAATAAGAAGAGCAATCGTAATTATGATCAGAATCAGGGTAACCCATCACATAATGGGTCTTCTACAAAGAACTGGAGGTGATCTGATAGTCCTCGTTATTTCGGGTCCAATAATTATGGAAACTTTCGGAGAGGTAGTCACAATAGACACTATCAAGGCTATTCTTCGCGGGGACATCGAAACCAAACAGGTAGACACTATAATCAATGGGGAAATGACAATAGTGATTGTGGAAACTGGGATTCGAACCAGAACGGTGGTCACGGTAGATTAAACTATGACAATTTCAGAGGGAATAATAATCGTGGTAGATCTAAACATAACAAACATAGATCTTAACAGCAGGCAAACTCTGCACAACAAGAGTCTCATGGTGCCAGTAATCAAGTGAATGATAATAACAATTCTAATGCTGTAACTTGTTCTGCTTTTGACTTTGGGAGCTCATTTCAATGACCCCAATGCACAACACTATTTGAACCGACCACAGTAACTACTTTAAGTTGTGGTCACCCTCTTCCCACACTTCCTGCTGCAGTTGCGGATGACGGTAGAGGATCGCTTATCTTGCATAAAGGTCTTGTGGATAGTAATCCAGTCTCAGTGCTTTTTGATTCTGGGTGCGCTACTATTGGGGTTAAGCAATCTCTTATAGATCCTTGCTGTGCCACGGGAAAGGTGGTTAAATGTGTAACATTTGGTGGCACAATCAATTTAAAGAAGTCTGAGGTCATGACGCTCAATGTGAGCAACCCTGAGCCCATATCAGTAAGGAATCAGCAACTGGTACAGACAGATACCTTCAAATACCTAGGAAGCATAGTAACACCAGACGGTGGGGCAGGCAAAGACATCAACATCAGAATGAATAAGGCAAGAACAGCCTTCTTTAGCCTAAATAACATCTGGAAGTCCTCCCAATACAGCACAAGCACAAAATTAAGATTATACCAGAGTTGCGTGCTTTCTGTGCTTCTCTATGGTGCGGAATGCTGGAGAGTCACAGAGAAGGAAATGTCAAAATTGTCCTCTTTTCACACAACATGCCTAAAAAAATTCACCGAATCTTTTGGCCGAATACCATCACCAACCAAGATCTGCTTACTCGTAGCAAGCAAGAGGACATGCATACCATCATAGCTGGCAGACGCTGGAGCTGGGTTGGTCATGTCCTCAGAAGAGACCTCGATGCCATAACAAGAACAGCTATGCTTTGGACCCCTGAAGGAAAGCGAAAGAAAGGCCGACCAAAAACAACTTGGCGGAGGACTGTGGAGGCTGAGATGCAAAGAATGAACCAGAGTTGGGGCACTGTACGAAGGATGGCCACCGACCGTGCAAAGTGGAATCAATTTGCTGTTGCCCTACAAGACGCCACTAGGCGTGATGGCCACTGACTGCTTTGACGGTCGGTGGTTAAGGATCGAAGAAGAAGAAGATTGGTGGCACAGTAGAAAATTACTCGACTGCTATTATTTACATTGCTACTCCCTTCTTAACGGGAGATGTCCACGCGTGTCTTCTATCTAATGCTTTTGCGGATCTTATCATCGGTCGTATTCACGGGGTTAAGGAATGCACCCCGCAGCAAATTGCGGCCTAAGAAGAACGGAATATCCAAACAGCCAATGCAGTGGTAACAAGAGCACAAGCTCTTATTCCTCAAACTTCATCTATTGAAGTTAATGAAGTAAATAGCCAAGAGGATCACTTAGAGATTTCGCATGACTCGTTTGTGAAACTACAAGAAAAAGACCCGTCTTTAAAGAAATTCTTTCTTCTCGCTAAAAACGGTGATCCGAATCAGAATACAAATCGCAAATCATATATCACTATGAAAAATGGTATACTAGTGCGTATGATACAACATTCAGACACGTCTATGCATTGTCAAATTCTCGTGCCCAAAAGTATGAGAGCCCTAATTCTTCAACATGCACACGATTCTCAATGTACTGGACACATGGGTTTTTCCCGAACTAAGTCGAGAGTTCTGGGGTCTTTCTTTTGGCCATTTGTCAATAAAGACATACGAATTTATTGCCGGTCTTGCAAAATATGTCAAGAGGTCAAATCTAGAGGTCCACGGCATGCTGCGCCTATTCAGGCTGCAGACATTCCTATTCGGCCGTTTCAGAAAATGGCCATAGATATCATTGGCCCTTTTAAGACTAAATCGGTCAGAGGACATCAATTTATCCTTACGTGCGTTGACTTGTGCACGCGTTGGCCAGAGGCTATACCTCTTAAGAGCATTTCCACTGCTGATATCGCAGACGCTCTTTATCTTATATTTTCTCGTTTGGGTTTTCCCGGGGAAATATTGTCAGACCATGGCACACAATTGATATCAGACACAATGTCGCAGGTAATGTCTACTCTGCACATTAAAAGATCTTTGAGTAGGATTTATCACCCAATGTCTAATGGGTTAGTTGAGCGTCTTAATAGAACACTCTAGAACTTACTTGGGAAGATAACTGAGGATCATCCTCAAGATTGGGACAGGGTTCTTCCCGCGGCTCTCTTTGCTCTCCTTGTCCCCAACGAACATACATGCTTTTCTCCTTTTGAACTTGTCTTTGGCGCACGACCGCGTGGTCCTATGTCTTTACTGCAAGATCTGATAACTGCTGATAATATCGACAATGACTCACAATCTTCATATGAGTATGTCATTGCTCTAAGGCAAAAGATTATTGAGGCATGCAAGCTAGCAACTTCCTCATCCGAATTTGCTAAAGAAAAGGCAAGGCGATTTGCTAATAAGAAGAGACGCCTACGTCAGCTTTGTCCTGGAGACAAAGCGTTTGTTTTACTTCCTTCTAGGGAGAACAGATTTCTTATTACATGGAAAGGTCCATATACAATAGTCTCGAAAATTTCCGATGTCAACTATGTTGTCGATATTGATGGAAGGCATAAAACCTTTCATATAAATATGCTTACGGAATATCATGAACGACCATACTATTTGCAGCCTATTTTCTAGGCGACGGACGATTCTCCAGTCCAACAAGGTCATATCTCATCCCTGTCAGTTATACAGGATGAGGAAACTACTTTTTCGGATGTTAATCTACCTCTTCCTGTGATTCCACTTACCTCTACGGAATCATGCAGAAACGTTACTGTTTCTTCTAATTTGTCTTTTGAGGAACAGCGACAAGTATCTTCTACACTACAAGCATTTCAGGATGTCCTTACCGACATTCCTGGACACACACATGTCATTGAACATGACATTATACTTACTGATCATAATCCGATCAGAGTAAGACCTTATCCTATTCCTATTCATTTTCCAGCACAAGTCGAGAAAGAATTGGATGAAATGATACAATTGAAAATAATTGAACCATCCACCTCAGCATATTCTTCGTCCATGGTTATTGTTCGAAAGAAAGACAATAACATACGCCTTTGCGTAGATTACCGCAAATTGAACCAAGTTACGAAGTTTGATGCTGAACCTATGCCTTTATTAGAAGATCTAGACTTTCTAACTCTCGATAATTTACTAAACTTGACTTGTCGAAAGGCTATCGGCAAGTTCCGTTAACTGAACGCGCCAAACCTCTCACTGCTTTCTCAACACCTAGGGGTTTGTTTCAGCGGAATTTTATGCCTTTCGGGCTAATGAACGCCCCAGCTACTTTCGTACGCATGATGCGTCGAATTCTCTCATATCGTTCAGATGTCATTGCATACTTAGACGACATCTGTCTTTTCAGTAATACTTGGGAAGATCACTATTTGGGTTTAAATGAATTACTGTCTACTCTACGCGAGCATAATTTGACTGCAAAACCTTCTAAAGCCTATGTTGGGTTTAGTGAAATTTCTTTCCTGGGTCATCGTATTGGTCATGGTCTATTGAAGACAGAGGACCAAAACATTTCTAAGATATTAAATATCTCTGTGCCTAAAACAAAAAAAAAAACAAACAAATGTGTAGTCTTTTGGGATTAATATAATTCTACGGAAGATTCATTAAGAATCTATCCTCTATCATGGCACCACTCTCAACCCTATTGAAGAAAGGGTCTCCTAACATGGTGTGCTGTTCCCAAGAATGTCAATCTTCATTGGATCAGATTAAGAATTTGTTCTCATCCCCACCTATCTTAAGGCTACCTATGGCTGATAAGACTTTTGTTCTTCGTAGTGACGCCTCATCCACAGGGATCGGAGCGGCACTAATGCAGGAGTATTCAGGAACTTTGCATCCTGTAATGTATATCTCTAGGAAACTGAATGTGGCAGAAAGGAATTACTCGGTTTTAGACCGTGAATTGTTGGCTATGGTTTGGTCAATCCTGAAGTTACAAAGATTCCTTCTTGGTGCCCATTTCATTGTGGAAACAGACCAAAAAGCTCTTACAGCTATTCAGTGTAAGAACTTGAAGAGCTCGAGATCTACTCGATATGCTATTGCTCTTCAACTTTTACATTTCACGGTGCGAGCTATCCGTGGTTTGGATAATGTGATGGCAGACATACTGTCTAGATGCCTACATGAGTCCACTTAAGTCTTGTGTCCTAGATTTTCCTGATACACTTCTAGAACTTATGTCTCTTCAATATAACAATATATATTAACACATTTGTTGTCACTTTAGAGTGGTAAATTAATTGTTTTCTTTCTCTATTACCATCTTTGGTGTAATAGAGAAGGTTGAGTTGACATAATATAAAGGTAAAAAAATTAATGCGGCCACATGTAATACTTAAAAATATAATAGTAATTATAGTACATTATAGCATGTTGCTAATTGTGTCATTTATATTGTTCTCAGTGAAAACTAGTACCAGGTACGGAGTGCTTTTGAGAATCATGACGATGCCATATGTCATACTTACATACTATTTGGATGCTGCTTACATTGATCTTCGGGATACAGCATTATTTTGTATGGATGCCATCTTCTATTAGTTAGATTGTACTCTTGTATTGTCGTATGTATGTATAATGACTTTACAAATTTTGATTATGTCCATTTATTAGATAATAGTGATTATATAGCATGAGACTTATATAGATTTATATGTTCATATGACTTCTCGATATATGTTGTCATTCACATTGCTATAATATTGCATTTGTTGATTTGTAAGTGATTTTTGTTAGCATCGCCAGCAACTGAGATTTCTTTGATGGTACCTTCCGGATATATGTTACTTGGAGAAAATATTTTCTCTTATCTTGTGAGGTGATTTTTTTGTTCTCACTAGACGCTCTATTGTGCGTCGTTTGAGCCTGTCATTAAGACATTATCTTATGTTGTTTGTTGCATCGGCGCATCATTCATGCGTATTGAGCATGTTGTTTCTTGCTCATTGATGTATTTCAAAAAAAAGTTAGTTTTTTTCCGGAGGGTGTGGTAGTCTGTTGCTGTCATTTTTGACGGTTTCATAAGACGTAAATCTATTTAATATTTTTTGATGATCTAAGGTAGAGAACTGTATGTTAACTCCCTGGGACAGGTTGATTTGGGGTTATCTTCCCTTTGTTTAATTAATTGTGTTGACCGGTCTTAAGTCGGGGTTAGCTGTTCTCAGATCTGTTCTGTCTACGCATGCACAAGCTATTTAAGCGTGAAACGGAGAGACTTCCGTCAGGGGAGTGATGAACTGGGTTCTGACCAGACTAGCATGTCCGTAGTTCTTCTCTGCATTATCTGGGGGAAAGATAGTCTTCTGTGTGACTTTGATGTTAGTGATTCTCCCCAGAGTTATTCTGTTCGCCAAGAATGACGACAGTTATTATTAGTATATTTCTCGGATTCTGTCAAAGGTAAAAGAAACTTTATTATTATGCCTAGATTGCAGAACATTTTGTGTCGACCTGTGAGTACAGCTCACATTTCTTTGAGATGCAGAGTCCATTATGTGTGCTCGATGTAGCCAGCTAAGACTATTCGTCTAACTATTATACAGAAGCCCAGTGAAGAGAGATTATTATGAAAACCGCATGCTAGCGGTATGTTTCGGCATGGATGATTATGCCTGCCTATGAAGAATACACAGTTGTTCACATTATTATAGAGGCCCTATATTTTGGCCAATATCTTTGAGCAGAAGAAGAAGTGACTGGCGTGTGAAGCCAGATGAAGTCTTGACTTTCATTATACAAGTTCATAGACTTTGATATTAAGTAACTGAAATCGCCTTTATCGTGCGGGATATTTGTTAAAGGACTACCTGACGCGTTTAGTCAGGGGTCCTGAGCTACAGTATGAAAGAACGTAAATTGTCAAGCCAGCTCTACTAGCATCTTATACATGAGCTATGCAAGATTTATGATGCTCGATATTTATAATCATTACCACACATGAAATGTCCATGATCCTTGTTCAATTGACTGTGTCGTCTATCAGCGTATGTCCTGTAATAAACGTTTGAAGAAAAGTCATCAGTACTAACTACATTTATGACTTCTACTTGTGGTGGAGCGAGATTGGTGTGCAACTACATAAGAGCCTATACGACATTGTGTCCACGATCTGCTGATATATACATACACACCTACACTCTTAACTACATCCTATTACGAACATTACACTCCTGGGAAGCTGTACATTGTTTGAGTGTCTGTTTTGTTACACCCGGTCAGCACCTCAATATTTGGTGACCCAAATACACGACAACATTACACTGTCCAGGCACGACTCGACCTTACCCACAAAACAGCATTTAACACTGACATTTTTTTGTTGGAGCCTTGCACAACTTATATTCATGTCTTCCTTTCAGATTTTTATCCCACTCTGCTTTCCATTCATCTGTTATTAAATCTTTAATTAAGCTCTTAATCTCTGATTTACTTGTCCCTACATTTATTAGATTTTTAGCAGATCTAACTTTCTTGGCTTCTTTATCCGCCTTTTCATTTCCCTCTATGCCAACATGTGAAGGTATCCAAGCAATTAAGACTGAATATCCTCTGGAATATAAGTATGTAGTAGCCAGAAATATCTCCTCTGCTATATCAGGTCTATTCAGTGGCGGTTCCAGAGGTTGTCATTGGGGGTGCTGCACTGTTCATTCATTTAAAATACTATACATAACACTCACAAATTGTGACCACCATGTAAAATATCAACCCAGACACAAATGTGTCTAACCTATTTAAAAGTGAAGTCCATTTTTCTGTCTTTCTTTGTTACAAAAACTTCAATAACTCTGTCATTGAAATCACTGCAGGAATCAATCATTTTACTCTCGATGCTTAGCATGGCTAATGCTGAAAGGCGGTTGTCAGAGATGGTGCTCCGTAGGAAAGTTTTTATTCTTTTCAGTGTAGAAAAACATCTCTCTGGTTCTACTGACGTCATAGGGGTTGTGAGTATGATTTTCACAAGACAATTTACTTCAGCAGGAGAATTTTGTAGTCCACTTTTTAAAATTATTTCATGAATTTTGAAAGGCCCAGAAAAGTGATGAAACTCTTCCATTTCTTAAAGTACGGATAGCTCGGTCTGAAGTCTCTCTTTATTCAACATCCGGTATGCCGCTACAGTTTCATCAAGTTCTCTTGACGGGAATTCTCGACTGTAAAGAGGAAATTGTTCTGGAACCAATAATCTCGCTGCGGAAAGATGACCAGCAAACGCAAATCGTTCCTTTGCTTGAAAGCAAATTGTATCACATACTTCCTTAACAAGACTGTTTAGATCAATATTCTTTTTACGTTTTCTAGAATCTGTTGTTTGTTCTGAATCGTGGAAGTTAACAGAGATGTCAATGTTATTTCTGATACCTGAAATCACACGATGAAAATCCTGCACTGCTGAATAAACTGTCAAAGAATTAGCATTGCGGCTTTGAAGTTTATCATACAAAACATCAACATGTGGCATGCACGGTGGAAGAAGGAAAGCCAAAACAAGAAATCGATATCATTCAACACATGGAGAAGTCCAGTCGCTGCCTGGACTGTTGCACAATTACCTGACTCGCGCAACTCACCAAAACATTCTTTCAGTTCATCTTTGTTTTCATAGACTGTGGAAACAGTCCTGGAGTTGAAATTCCACCTAGTGTTACAAGTTGATGGAATTCTTTTACACTTTTTCTGCAGAACCGAGAGACGTTGTGGTGATCTTGAAAAAAATGCAGGTATTCCTGACAATGTGTGAAAGAAAATACGCACTTCTGAATTTTGTGATACAGCTTTTTGCATTTTTAGATTTAGCTGGTGTGCATAACAGTGAATAAAATGAGCATGTTGGTATTTTTGTTTAATTATACTTTGTACTCCACCTTTCTCTCCACTCATTACAGCGGCACCGTCATAGGTTTGAGCTATTAGCTTGGTATAGTCATCTTTCAGAAAAAAAATCAGTTGTAGTAAAACGTATTCTGACAGATCTTGAGCGTTCTGTGAAATAGGATTGTTAAATCCCCAAAATCTTTCGTGCACCTGACCCTCGTGCTCATAACGAAAAACAAGAACTTGTTGTGTCGTTGCTGCAACATCTGTTGTGTCGTCCGTCAATAACAGCAAGGAATTTCGCTTTGCTTATGATGCTAGAAATTTGAGCTCTGCACACTTCTAGGATACATTGTAGAAGCTCGTTTTGAATTGTTTTTGAATGCCCTGTGAAAACAGTGGCAGTTTCAAAATAAGTTCGCAATGTATCATCCAGTTTAGAACCAAAGTCTAGTAATCCTCTAAAGACGCCCTGATTAGCAGACTCCAAACATTCATCATTACCACGCAGTGGAAGTTCAAATTTCCCACAAAACTTTATGCAGTCAATTATTTTTGAAAGAATGTTTCTGTTTCTTTTCACCTCTTCATTGTGTTTATTAATATTTAATTTGTATGCCTCGTTTAACCGTGAAGAAATATCCACTGTCCCCAGCATCCCCAATGCTACAGCATATCTAACGTGGACTGTGCTATTTTCGTGTTTCTGAAGCTTGCTATGCAAATGTATCAGATCCGTTACGCCTGTCTTTGTCCATGTAGTATCACCGTTGAAAAGTAAACAAGGAAAACAAAATAATGCATTCTTTACATTACAGCCACACAACCAGTCATGATGTTCGTAAATTTCTCTGTTAAATTTTCTCTGGTATGTACTGTTCCTGCTGGTCGAGGTCTGGATAATTTTTAGATTCGGAAGAGGCCGACCTAGTGTTTTTACACGGCATTTTTCAGCCAACGACAATCGCGAAAAAAACAATTTCTTGTAAATATGTAACAGTTACTTCACTCATTTCTATAATTATTCAGCACACAAGAAAATATCAGCATTAAATTAATCTCAAAACAATGCAATTGACCAACGTTTTACGGTATTGTGGTGAACGCGCACGTAAACAGTCGCTTGATAGATTTAATTTCCACTTGAGCTGTGTTCCGTTGCAGCACTTGTTAACTCTTTGACTCCGCAATTATTTTTCACCTGTGCCGTAATTTTCATTCGTGATAGTCTAAAAACCACGATCAGAGCGTTGTTCCGGAGTCAAAGAGTTAAATAAAATCAACCCAAATGCAGCTGGCCTCGTGCTGTGTATAACAAGCATTTGCTTATAAGAGGTCAAGGTCACTTGAACTGCAATCGTTTGCAGCACTCCACAATACGGTGGGTTGGATAATTTTTTGTGTTTTGTATTCAACCCTTCCGGTGTAACCTCAATTTTTTGGTCTGTCCGGATTACGTATTAAAGTAGAGACAGTATGCAGTCCTTTTTTACAGGGAGTGCTGCAGCTCAACAGCACATTAAAGAAAGCCGCCACTGGGTCTGTTACATTCTCGTAAGTTTCGTCCCTTGAATAGAAGTCATTCGATGTGCACTGTTTTTTTTTTTTTTTTTTTGACGTTGTCCGCATTGAATCTCTTATATTTGTTAATAAACATATTAATACTACTTATTTTTGTGATTAAAATAACCAAACTATTCATACTATTTTATTTTTGTGATTATACTGTAAACAGTTCATAGCTATTTTGGCGATAACAGTATAATGGCAGTGTTCATATCGTGATTATAAAACACGTGTACAGTATTCATACTGTACTTTTTGTGTTTAGGCCCTATACTACTTATTTTTTGCTTTAATATATTCATAATGGGTCCTAAGTGTAGTGACAAAGTTAAAAAAAAAAACCCATAAGTAGAGGACGCAATTGCATACTGGAAAGGGTGATCCGAATTTCGACAGTTCAAAATTAAATAGTGGGTTAGAACACCAAATAGCCTGTTACAGAGAACTTCTTAGGGAAAGGGAGAATACATCAATGAGGCAAACGTCTTTGCTCTCCTTTTTCAAGACGCAACCGCCACAACCAACTTCAGTCACTCCTCCCTTAACCCTTCAGATTCCGAGCCATTGACATCAGCCCCAGCCCCTGTTAGATCTCCTTCAAAGTCCCCTTCTCCTAAAAGAATTAGATTGAGTTCCTCCAATGCTGATGATAAGCCTCCTCTATTTTCTCCATCTTATTTTTTAAGTCTAGAATCCCCCTAAATGCCTAAATCACCAACATTTTAACTGTACATACTGTATATATTCATCGTCTACTTGCTCAAGAATAATTTTAAGGTAAGATGTTATTTACGTATTTTTTATTTATTACTGTATTTTCTTTATTCTTATGTTTATTTCTGTTTATTTAGGTGTTGCTCGTGTTCAGGCCAATCACCTGTTTGTCTTAAACTATGATTATTAGCAATACAAGAGAGAAAACCGGAATGATTCTAAAGGCGACGAACTGGAACGGACTACGGACTACGACTTATGGAACTTGGAACACAAGAAGTATAAATGGGAAGGAAGAGGAGCTGGTGGAAGAGAAGAGGAAAGCAAAACTAGAAATCCTGGCTATAACGGAAACGAAGAAAAAAGGACAAGGAGTCATGGATCTCGATGGCAACACGTTGCTCTACAGTGGTGTACCCATATCTGAAGGAACTAAAGGGAGCGTGGGTTGCATTGTGGCCCAAAATCAAAAAGACAGTATCAAGGGATGGAACTTTGTCTCGGAGCGCGTTATGGTTGTAAAACTAAAAGAAGGAGAAACCATAGTCAACCTGGTCATAGTGTATGGGCCAAATGAGGATGAGAGAGCAGAGGTCAAGGAGGAATTCTTCGAGCTGCTTCAAAGGACAGTGGATGACTGCCTAGATGAAGTTATCATGCTCGGAGATTTTAATGCCAGAGTTGGAAATGACCATGCTTGATGGGGTGGAGTTATCGGAAGATATGGAGAAGATACTCTCAATGACAATGGAAAGCGACTCCTTAGATTCTGCAGTGAGCAGAATCTGATCATTACAAACACAAAGTTCCCCCATAAGCGCATACATGCATGCACTGGATGTGAGCCGGCCGGGAGTGAGAGGTCGGTGATCGACTGTGCCATTGTTCGGAGAGGCTCATTCAGATATGTCCGAGATGCAAGAGTCTGGAGGGGGCCAGAGATTGGAAGTGATCACTACCTGCTAACAATTAAACGAACAACTGAAAGAGTTGCTCAGCCTAGGAACTGCCCAACATCACGCAAGAAACCAAGTAAACGAGCAGGAGAAATGAGCATTAGGACCTACAAGCTGAGAGAGCCAGAAATTAAGACCAGATATCAGGGGCTTATTGCTACAGCAGTGAGCAACGCGGAAGAGCGACCTGATGACTTGGAGGCCCTCTGGAGTAAATTCGGGGATATCATAAAGACAGCTGCTGCAGAGGCATGCGGTGAGGTCCGACTTGGGAACCAGAGAGAGAGGACACCTTGGTGGACAGAGGAAGTCAGAGAGAAAATGGGAGAGAGGAGGATGGCGTGGAGACAATACTTGGGAGCTGGGGGCACAACAGGACAGGTGGAAAAATGTGGAGAGTGTGTGACACTCGGAGCGGGGGCGGAGAACAGGGTGCTGGCGGCGAGACAGAGGTCCTGGGAAGGGTTTGGAGAAGGGCTGGAGAAAGATGCATAGGAGGACCAGAGATTGTTCTATAGGACCCTAGGGAACATGAGGAGGGAAAGGCAGTGCCCTCTCGAATTTGTAAAGGACAGGCGGGGCAAATTGCTTACTGCCCCGGGGGAGGTGGTGGAAAGGTGGAAAGAGTGTTTCTCGGGGCTCCCGGATGGTGGGCATGGTGGGGCGTCGGAGATGATGACCACTGGCACAGAAGAGAGGACCAATGATGGTGGGGATGACATGGGGATGGAGGGGCTGAGGGCAGCGCTGGAGAGGATCGTGATGGGCGGGACGGCGGAGCATGGTGGTATGACACCGGAGGTGGTTGGATGCATGGGAGCATCGGGCGACCTATTACTCTTGAAGGTCCTACGGGCGGCGTGGTGCAACGGGACCACGCCGGGGGATTGGGAGATTGCCATCGTGGCACCAGTTTTCAAAAGGGGTGACGGTCGACAGTGTGGAGGCCGTGGGGGCGTGTCCCTTCTCGGTGTCCCTGGTGAGATCTACTCTGGAGTCCTGGATCGGAGACTCCGACGCCTGGCTGGGCCACGGTTGGATGGGATCCGGTGCGGATTCCGAGCGAACCGAAGTGCTCAAGACCTGGTCTTCACACTCGGACAGCTGAGTGAAAGGGCCCTTGAGTGTGGGAGTGAGATCCGTCTTTGTTTCATAGATCTGGAGGGGGCGTTTGGCAGGGTCCCCTGAAGCAAACTTTGGGACTGTTTGGCAAGGAAGAATATTCCAGCACCTCTGATTCATGCTATACAGAGCTTCTACAGGTCTTGCAGAAATTATGTGAGGACAGCAAACCATAAGTCAGAGGAGTTCAGGACCACCACTGGTGTAAGACAAGGTGATATTCTATCACCTTACCTCTTCATACTCCTTATGGACGATGTCATCAAGGCATGTAAGGAGAGAACAAGAAAGTATTCAGTGGGGTACTGGAAGATGAGACAGGTCTATATTTCGGAGCTGGCATTTGCTGATGATGCTGCCCTGATTGCTAAATCAGAGACACATCTCCAATCCAACCTGCAAGTCTGGAAGGAAGAGCTGGAGAAGAGAGGGATGGTCATAAGCAGCTCTAAAACAAAATCCATGGTGATATCACGAGAAGAAAGAAAACATCAGATTAAGTTGGGTGAACAGGTCCTGGAGCAGGTCGACCACTTTAAATATCTCGGAGCTATTATAGACCGAAAGGGAGGCATCAAAGAAGAGTTGGCCACTCGAAAAGCAGCGGCTTGGAGACTTTTTCAGGCCATAAATCGTGGATTCCTTAGCAAGAAAGAGGTTGGTAAGAAAACGAAGATGGCTGTATACCGCTCCACCTATGTCCCAGTCTTGACATATGGATGCGAGTCGTGGGCAATGACTACAACCCACAAAAGCCAGATCCAAACCTCAGAAATGAGGTATCTGAGGAAAGTGATTGAAGTTACAAGAAGAGACATGGTCCGCAACCAGACGATCCGTCAAGGCCTAAAATCCCATCCGCTGCAGACCCAAATAGAACAGTCCCAACTAAGATGGTTTGGCCATGTCTGCAGAATGGGAGAAGATCGGCTACCACGACAAGCATGGGAAACAAACTCGTTTTTAAATTGTAACGTAAGTTCATGTGGTGTTTAACTTAACTGAAACTTCTCGTGGGCTGATAGACTGCAATGTCCCAGTTCAGAGTTGATAAGGTTGCACACGATGATGGAACTCATCACTAATACAGTAGAACTCCATTTATCCGAACATCCAATTATCCGAACACTTTTTCGAGAAAAAAAAAATCAGGCGCCACCAGTCATGTTAGACTTTATTTTTGAATCTTTTGATGCTGCAAGCTTCATATGTGTGCGAACAATTTGTAGAGGATGGAATGGGCTAATGGTCAGTCGCTTACGTACAGGAAGTCAGTTAGATCATAAAGTCAGTTAATATCTGGTTTACCAATCTAGTGTACGTGTGCGTTCTAGACAGTACACTGGTTAAACAGACAGTTCAACTTAAAATAATTGTGTCTGCTACTACAGCAGAATAATTTTGGTGTGCAAGTATTTCTCTGTGCGATATGGCATCTTCCAGAA
>JAMPIV010021381.1:0-42500 GCA_024509875.1 Oreohelix idahoensis
AATGTGTTCTTCAAATGTCTCTGTGGCGACGAGAATATCATCCATGAAATTCGTGATACATGGGTTATTCAGGGGATCCAACAATTTGCGCATCATCCTTGAAAACACACTCGGAGCATTTTTCAGTCCTTCTGTGACAGCATTCAGTTTCCTGTAATCTATGCACAGTCTGTGTTCCCCAGACGGTTTTCTCAACAAAACGACACTAGAACTAAAAGATGATTCACTGTGCGAAATAATCCCCTCCTTCAACAAATACTCTATTTCTTCCTTCAATGCCTTCTCCTTCGCGAACGGAATAGAATAGGCTCTCATACAGATTGGGTTTGAGTCTACCAGTTTCATGTCATACTGTAGCAAATTTGTATGGCCTGGTTTATCTGTTAATACATCTGTATGTTCCTCCAGAACCTGTTGAACTGAGTGGTCTGTCCAGATACTTCTTTAACAGGTTTACATGATAAACTTTCTCCTTCCCCTTTTTGTCAATTTTATAGTTTGTTCTAGACACCTTCTCTAGAACCGTATATGGACCTTGCCAACCAATTTGTAATTTATTCTGGCTTCCGGGTAGTAGAAGCAGCACCTTCTCTCCGACTGCCAGTTCCCTGTCCTTTGCCTTCCTATTAAAATATGCTGCATGTTTCTTCCTGGCTTGCTTCAAATTATCATTTGCCAGTTTCCATCCAGCTTTCAAACGAGTGGTCAGTTCGTTCACGTATTGATACGAGGAGGTAACAGTCTCTTCCGCCTTCTCATCTGTCCAGGTCCTTAATAGAGCTTCTAATGGACCTTTTATTGGCCTCCCAAATAGCAGAGTTGCGGGAGCCATCCCGGTTGAACTATGTGGTACCTCCCGGTACGCAAACAATGCGGCGGGCAGGAATTGATCCCACAGATCCGGTTTTTCGTGTGCCAGCTTTCTCAGGATAGAAATGAGAGTCCCGTTGAACCTCTCTACCTGGCCGTTCCCTTGTGGATGGTACGGACTACAATGAAAGTGTCTGGCTTGAAATAGCTTAAAAACTTCTTCCGTTAGTTTCCCCTTGAACTGAGAACCATTATCCGTCAAGATTTGATGCGGGAATCCTAATCGGGTAAATATTGTAAGTAGTGCCTCTGCTACATGTTTTGAATCAATTGATGGCAGGGCTACCGCCTCTCCCCACATAGAACAAGTGTCCACCAGAGTAAGGATGTAACTGTTCCTCCTCTTGGTCCGAGTGAGAGGTCCTACAATATCCACTGCAACCCTCTCAAAAGGTGTTCCCACTATGGGCATTTCCCCTAGAGTTGCAGGAGCAGTCCAGTGCTTTGGAGCTACCCTTTGACATTCTGGGCAGGATTTGACATATCTTTTTATATCCTCCGTTATCCCTGGCCAGAAGTAATGACAAGCTATACGCTGTCCTGTGGCGCTGATCCCCATGTGACCACTGAAGGGAATCGCATGCCCGAGTTCCATCACTTTATCTCTATATGAAGTGGGAAGAACCAGCTGGTTGTGACCATTTGTTCCAGTTCCGGCCTTCCTGTATAAGAGTTTGTTCTTCATGAAATATTCCCCCTTGCTCGGAGGTGTGTGGCATTTGGGCAATTTTTTAAAACAGGGCTTGAGTGTCCTATCCTCAGCCTGCGCCTTCCTCATCTCCTCTGGATGAGCATTTATAGGTTCACCTTCTTCCTCCTTCTTCTGTGACCTGGTCTGCACTGTCGCCATGATCACAGGTTTCTCGGGATTCCCCAAGAAGACGTATCTACACCCCAATATCAGAGGGTAGATTGGTTCATCTATCACTGCTGCTCTGATTTTTCCCTCCACATAGCGAGTTTTCACCGTTATCCTTGCGATGGGAAGTGTCATGAGTGGTATGTCCTTAGTCGCCCCTTGTATTTCCACTGTTTCTGTGGTATACTGACTTGGGTCCACTAGGCTAGACTTCACAACTGAATCATAATCCAAACCTGTATCATAAAGGCACCTTATGGTGACCCCATTACAAATAACATCCTCACAAACTGGGGGGTGATAAGGTTCCTGTTGTCCATTAGGATTAACCTTTAATCTTCGCGTCCCCGACTTCATTGCAGCAATGTTTGAAGGTTTCCTTCTACAAAATTCGGTGTTATGGTTATCCTTCTTGCACCATTTACACCATCTTTTTCCTTGGTTCAACGGTTTTCTTTCATTGAACTTTTGGTCATTGAACTGTGATTTTCTGTCGCGATAGTCATTTCTTGGCCGCTCAAAGTTTGTCCTACCTTTATTTCCCTGCTCTCTATTATCAAATTTATTAAATTGCTGTGGAGCTTTAAAATTGTCTATGTGCTGCTTCTTAGCACCACTTACCTCTGCCTGAGCTGCCTGATACCTCTCAGCAACATTTAAAATTTCCCCCAACTTCTCTGCACCTTGTTCCATGAGAAATTTTCTCATGTCTGGAGCCATGGACTCTCTCAATTGCTCAATCATGATCATTTCTTTAAGATCTTGGGTCTTCCCCAGAGCCGTCCATTTCTCCAAATAGGTTTCTAGTCTAGCAGAGAATTGGTGGTATGTCCCCAGACAACAGTTTGGCATTTCTAAATTTCTTACGATAAAATTCACCATTCTTCTCGTACCTTAATAACAAAGCCTGCTTTAACATGTCATAATTGTCTTGGTCTTCCCTGTTCATTTTGGCAAATACTTCATAAGAAGTACCTCTCAATCCCTGTGATAGCTTTAAACTCCACCTCTCTCTCTCTAACCCATATGTAGTAGCTAATAACTCAAAACGTCCTAGGTACCCCTCTATGTCATCGTCTTTTTCAACAAAATGGTCTAAATGAAACCCCATAGCTGAGTTTGAGGCTCCCAGACTGGGCGTAGCATCTGAGGCAAAAGGGCTGGCACCATTTTCAGGAGCCGGGCCTTGTAATTCCAGCTCCCTTAGTCGTAATTCGTGCTCCCTTTGCAACCTTCTATCTTCTGCCTCCCTTTCGGCAGTCAACCTTTTTTCTTCTGCCTCCCTTTCGGCAGTCAACCTTTTTTCTTCTGCCTCCCTTTGCTGTCGTTTTTCTTCTGCCTCAATCTGCAGCCTCTTAATTTCTCTATCAGCCTCAATTTGTAACCTCTTCTCTTCAGCTACCTTTCTATCTTCCCTTTCAATATATTTATCACATTCAGCCGTTACATATTGAATTAAAATCTGACCATCCATTCCCATCTCCTTTGCGGTCAGCACAGCAGCTGATCGGAATTTTGCTAGCTCCGCCATACTTTTCAGACAATATAATAATATACAAGCTAAATCTCTAACCAGTAAATACACTAAGTACTTCTTATGACTATAGTCTAACTAATTCTAACTAACCAGTTAACTAATTAATTATCACTGGCTGTGAAGATTCACCAACTTTTATCTGCAGGGACACTTTTAATTTTAAAGGGAATTTCACAATTTTTTTTCCCCTAATTTTATTTCTCCAACCAGGAGATCCTAATATTACTGTTGGGCTAATTATCCCTGGACAAGACCCCAATGTATGTAGTGGGTTTGATGGTATTGTATGATGGTGATATTACTAAATGTAATGTATGAGGCCAGCTGTGAAGGCTCCTGAGATAAAATGTAGTTGTGAATTGTCAGAAGGCCTTTCTTGCTACCACTACGACCTCACACTCAATTTTTTTTCTTAATGAATGTAGCTATGTAAAATGTCTAGGGTAATGATATGTAATGTGGTGTGATAGTTATAGATACACCCACAGATATTTAAGCAGACTAATAAAATAGAATTATATTACATTTATTTGTTCTGGATCAAGTTTTATGTTGACCAGAACTTTTTTTAAAAAAAAAAGGATTTAAAATTTATGAAAGAAATGCATGGAATGTTACATAATAAATGCAAGAGTGTACATATATAAGTACTAGACTAGTTAGTTTTATTAAAATGTTCTAGTAGTCATCTACTTGGGAGGATAGTTAATGCTTGTGCTGTTGGGGTGGCCTCATCACACCTGTCTATATTGACTACACAGTGTCCAGTAAATTACAGGAATTTTATGGGGTATTAGTAACTAAAAGGCGTTGGTGAACTTCCAGCAGACCAGAGGCTCACTCAACTTGCATATATAGCTCTGGTGCTGAAATCTGGTGGTCCCACCTCTCCGTGCTGGCGGGCAATAATAGTGGTCTCTGTCACAACGTACTGCACAGATACACTCGAGTAAAATCACCAACTGAATGGACACCGCCTTGTTGACAACTGAAACTCACAGCTCAGATTATGAATAAAGAACACAGAAATGCTAGCAAAACTCAGCTGAGCTGCTGGCTATAGTATGGCGTCCCTGAACTTATTTCACTTTCTTTCATTTGGAAATCACCACACTTTAAAATACTGTGTCTATCATCGAACAACTATTGAGGAATGGCCCCACTTGCGCGTCTGAGCGCCGATAAAATGATTGTCTGTGGCCGATCACTGCCTAGGTTTATTTCAAATTCAAATTTCCTACCCTAAAGTCATTTCAGTCATGCTTCAGTCAAGTATGGATGTTTATCTGTTAGTCTGTCCGTCTCTACTTGTTTTTTTTCAAAAACATACTTGATTTTTGAACCAACCTTTCTCTCCCCTCCAAAATTTTGTCGTTAAAAGTTATATTTAGACACAGCTCCCACCAATGTCCCTTCGCTTCCCTACTAAGTAGATTTGAACACCTGCGTCTCATGGTCGTGTTTTTTTGTGCAAATAGCGACACTTTTTATTCCATACAGTCTGTCGCTGATGTGAACAACACTGTCTTTTGTCATTATCTTCAATATTATCTATCCGTCTGTAAAATTAAGAACATATTAGTTCACTGCTCAGAATGGGCCATCCGGCCAGCTAATTTTTATATTCCTAACATTAATATTACGAAAAAGTTACTTTTTAATTTTTGTAATATTCCAAACATCTGCGTTCTGTCGCTGAATTCAAATCAAAGGCTTGGTATCGCAAAAGCGACCAATAAATGACTGTGGCGTAATATATCCAAGGTCCCTTCTGTCGAGTTCCTTACTTTATGTCAACTTGGGAAACGTGACTTTTCTCCGTTTCCCCCCCAATTGCGTCTCCTTAGCCTTTCTAGTCTCACGCAATCTTTCCAGTCATATTTTTTCCTTTTTATCCGCCGTTCCCCTCCTGTCTAGCAAGTCAATTTTTATGGAGGGTGATGACCCGCGGTCTGGGCGATCATGTACTATCAGCAGCCTACGCATTATGTTTTTATCCTTACATGTTATCTTTGGAGGTATTTTACCGTTGTATCTCTGTCAATTTCACTACAGCTATCAGCCTCTGGATTCAGCAAAACTCAGACCAGGTGCTGCTTTAATAGTTCAGGACCACGGTCCCTGAAACAAGAAGGTTGTACCTCCCTTCAGAACTAATTTATAATCTATTTCCACACTGAAACACAATACATAACAAACACAGTTCAGCGAGGTAGGCCAACTGCTAGCTTCATCTGAAACAATTTACACCAGTATTCCTCTCCCTAATGGTTACAACGCCTCTGCAATTTCAGCATTATTTCCTTCTATTCAATAAGATAGGTGTCATCGTACTATTTGGCAATCCCATGCAGTTTCACTCCTCTGCGACAAGTTTTGTTCATGTTGGAGCAATATCTAGGTTTTGCCTTTTGTTTATTACTGAACCACACACATACAGACATACATTATCAATTCACATTCAATTTTCATCAAAAGATATCAAAGGTCTAGCTTACCACAATTCATGGAAATAATAAACAAATACGTTGACTGGCGATGAATATGGCACAATTCCGATCTGCCTCTGTCCCAGGCTTTTATTTAGAAAAATATGAGCTGGATCTCAACGCACTTGCTGTTCAATAAGTTTATTTTCAAAATGTGGCCCTGAACTGACGCTCCTAATTGACTATATCAAATGGTCTAACCAATCGGACCATGTTTACAAAAGCATTTGAAAAAAAAATATACTCTTTCTATCGTTTCTATTAACAACCAAAAATAGTATTTGCACTCGACTAATCATGTTTAGCCTTACATATTATTCCCGCCAATCAAATCGGATTTAACGTGGTGGCCTCATTTTTTTTTTTCTAAAACACTGTTCAAACACGCCATTATGAGCAAAAATGATCCTGTGTTGTCTGACAGCACCACTCTAGTATTATGGCTATAATTTGTTAATTATTAAACTAATTTCTTAACACCTAACATATTCTTTGTCAGCAAGTCCTAAGGCACCCAAATATATAAGTTTTAAGGGAGCTAAGTGGCTGCGTTCAAAATATGTATTTTCTAGGATAGTCGTGTATTTTTATTTTTTTTTTTATTTTTTTTATGTTTAGAACCGCCACCTGTCCTGCCTTTTCGACTGTTCTGTCAGTATAAAGTCAGGATTTCAAACAGAAAACAGTATTGTGTCATGTTTCCTAATAAGCATTAAACATGTTTTCAAAACCTAACCCTCGTATTGGTAGTGTTTTTTATCACTGTCTATTTGAAAAAAATTAGTGCTTCATGCCTTTCGCGTTGGGGGTGGCATTAATTTATATCGCGAGACTGCGTGTTAGTGTTGCATACGTTCCTCAGTACCTCTCTCTCTCTCTCTCTCCCTATCCTAAGTCCGTCTGTCCTTTTTAGGTTAACGTAGTGTATATAATTCATTAATGCTAGTATTTGTGTATCTAGGTCATTAAGCAGCTTGCGTATCTCAAGGTTTTCTAAGAAACACAGTACTCGTTGTATTTTTGAACCGCGTGTAGTTTATGTAGACGGAGCATAGAAAGGGATTTTCTTGTGTAACTAGCATGACGTCCTATAACACAGGCGTCCGCTATAGTGACGGCACTGTTCTTTACCAGTCTTCTTTCCTTTTATTGAATTACTTTTTAATTTATATATGTGGATTTAGAATGTTTCACGACAGGATCAAAGAAGAAGAAGACTCCCTCGCGCGCGCTCTCTATCTCTCTCTCATTGTCACACGTTCACACACACACGATCTTCTCTAAAAATATTTCTCTTTGATCCATTCTTGCATTTGTTCAAAATAACCAGACCACAAGGTCTTTTATATTTGGACATGCACTCCAATATAACCGACGGACCCTGTGGTTAGGTTGAACGGAGTGCGCTTCTCCTAAACGAGGCAAAACTTTAATTTCTTTTTAATGTTAACAGCAGTACACTCTCTTTCTATACTCTCATTCGCACATACACACACAAACACACTCACTACTTCTCAAACATTCCATGCTGGTCAAAGGTCATCCTTTCAGGCACATTTTCTGTCATTTTCGCCCTCAAGAACCATATATGACCATTCGTTACTTTCTGAGGCCAGCGGATTAACCTTACAGAAGAGTGAACTCCACGTTGTTTCACAACAACAGACAAAGAATGTTCCTGATGCTCTTAACATATAAACAAATGACCAGACAGAGAAAATATGTGTCTGTTAACAAAGCCGGATGCCTTGCGGCAAATTCTAGTCGAAGACAAAATGGATTCTGTTTAGCGCATACACTTTCTTTGGAGAAGTCAGAATTTTCTCATAGCATAAATCATTTTAAAAAAATAAATAAATAATATGCTGCTGTAATAATAAGGCCGAATATATTTACAATGCTGTCATAGCAATGCGACTATCTGTCACCATAGTACTGCTTTATACCATCTCCACTTTTGGCCAAAATTGACCTGAGGTTATAAATCGACATCGTATAGTTTAATCAATAATCCTACACAATATCATACAGTTGTTTGAATCATCATGCAAAATTTCATTTTAATGTATCTTTCTTATCAACTAGTAACCCAAAAACTTTGAACGCGTTTTCCCCAAAACAAGCTAAAAAGGAGATGGAATGAAGAAGTAATGGAAATGAATTTGGTTTCTTTTACTGCCCGATCTGACTATTGCGTCATTGTGAGTACTGCCATATCTGGACACAGGGTAGAAAGAAAAGGCCAGCCAAAAGCAGCAGAAGTGGTATAAGTAATGGAGGAAAACTGAGTCCTGAGAGTAATAAATAAGTAAAATATACAAATAAACGTAACTATCAGGCACAGAAAGTAGGACACCAGATAACAGAAAAGAAATATAAGTGATAGGCTTACCGAAAATTGAACCGAGGACCATCGAGACGACGTCATCGCCTTGATGTGAAAGTAAATCGTGGGCTGTGCGTCCTATCTATCTATCTATCTATCTATCTATCTATCTATCTATCTATCTATCTATCTATCTATCTATCTATCTATCTATCTATCTATCTATCTATCTATCTATCTGTCTGTCTGTCTGTCTGTCTGTCTGTCTGTCTGTCTGTCATATCTTTCTGTCTGTCCTATCTGTCTGTCTGTCCTGTCTGTTTGTCCTGTCTGTCTGTCTGTCTGTCTGTCTGTCACCTCGCCTCGGGAAATCTTGGATAGGTCTGTATATTCGTCTGAGTATTCAGTTCTAAAACAACTTTAGCTTTGCTTAGTTACAACTTCAGCCTCTGGGCGCTATAGACAGGATAGATAGATAGACAGGGAAGTGGATTGTCGAGTGGTCAGATTAAAGAACAAGCTGATACACTGATGAAGCAGCATAGACATATCACATAAGGAAGTAACAGTTAGCCATAGACATATCACATAAGGAAGTAATAGTCAGCCATAGACATATCACATAAGGAAGTAAGTCAGCCATAGACATATCACATAAGGAAGTAATAGTCAGCCATAGACATATCACATAAGGAAGTAACAGTTAGCCATAGACATATCACATAAGGAAGTAACAGTCAGCCAGACATATCACATAAGGAAGTAACAGTCAGCCATAGACATATCACATAAGGAAGTAACAGTCAGCCATAGACATATCACATAAGGAAGTAACAGTCAGCCAGACATATCACATAAGGAAGTAACAGTCAGCCATAGACATATCACATAAGGAAGTAACAGTCAGCCATAGACATATCACATAAGAAAGTAACAGTCAGCATAGACACGTCACAAAAGGAAGCAACAGACAATCGAGCTGCCAGTTGAAGTATGCCAGGTTGGTAACTGTATGCTCTTTTGGGAATTTCTAAAACTAGGAAGTCGCGGGAGTTGGATTTGTGGTAATTCTTTCAGAAGAAAGTTGATGTTGCAGATCGCTGGACGTCAATGTTTTACTGAGTGACAGCAGCGATCATGTGCACCAAGGTGAATCAATCAATATTGAGTGCTTTCAAGATTAACTGAAAACGTAAGTTGTTACGGTCGATTTGTTTTTTAATACTGAGGAAAGTTATAGTTCATTGTGACAACAAGCAGAACTAACGAAAAAGTGAAACGAATGACAAGATTCTGTATAGTTTATTAACATCATGATGTGGAAAAGGTCAGCATTATAGCTCATAAACTGCGCTACGGACATAAGTATATGGACTCCCATGTCCAAGACTTGTCGGTAAAGGTAAAGGTAATCCCACATCATATACTGCCGTAGGGGAGTGAAGTGTTACAAATTTCACTTTACTAGGTCCAGCATCAAGAGGTGGGGGAAACCAGTTCCCTTCCTCGCTGCCTTTTCATTCCCTAACTCAAGAGCAAAGTCAGGTACCTATTTATAGTTGGGTAGACTGGAGCCGTGTCAATACCGTGAATCGAACCTGTCACATTTGCCGCGAGAGACCAGCGCTCTAACCACTCTGTCAATCGGACGCTCGCACTAGTATATGTTGACCATATTGTTCAACACAAAAAGGAGGACAAATGCCATTTGTCTGACACACCGTGTCGCTGTACCTCTGATTTGCGTTCTTGGACACTTTCTCGTTTTCTCCCTCATTTTGTTTCTCATTACAAACCCACGTTTTCTCTCTCATTTATTGTCTCGCGCACTTACTTTTTTTTTTCTTTCTTATTTGCTCTCTTGCACACTCCCTCGTTTTTTCTTTTATTAGCTTCTGCGACTTCCCTTACTGTTTCTCTCTCACTCGTGTATACTCCCTAGTTGTCTACCTCATTTGCTGTCTTGCACCTCCCCCTTCCTTCTCTCTCATTTGCTGTCATACACACTTTCGTGTATCCTATGAGATTTTCTGTTATGTACACGTTCTTGTATTCTCTCTTATTTACTGTCTCACAAATTTTCATGTATTCTCTTAGTATACTCTCTTTTTTACTGTCTCACACATTCTCGTATACTCTCATTTGCTGTCTCACACATGCTCGTATACTCTCATATTTACTGTGTCTCACATTCTCGTGTACTGTCTTATTTACTGTTTCACACATTCTCGTATACTCTATTATTTACTGTCTCACACATTCTCGTATACTCTCTTATTTACTGTCTCTCACATTCTCGTATACTCTCTTATTTACTGTCTGTCACATTATCGTGTTCTCTCTTATTTACTGTCTCGCATATTCTCGTATTCTCTCTTATTTACTGTTTCGCACATTTTCTCTTACCATTGTCATACCATTTTAATCCCTCTATTCTACGCAAGCACCCATTTATGAAAGTCTGTAGCTTTTTGGTTGTTGTCTTTGTTGTTCTCCATGTCTCAGAGCCATACAATAGGACTGACTTCACATTTGGGTTGAAGATTCTTATTTTCGTGTTGGATCCGATTTCTCTTGATCTCCATATATTTCCCAATGCAATGAAAGCTCCTCTTGCTTTTTGTATTCTTATTTTGATATCAATGTCTGTCCCTCCAACTTTGTCTATGACAAGGTTACCAACGTGGAACTGATGATAAGAACTAGACAAGTGGCAGTGGAACAAGAGATGAGAAGAAGACGATGGCGATGGATAGGACACACACTGAGGAAACCTGTTGATAGCATTACAAGGCAGTCCTTGTTCTGGAACCCCCAGAGCAAGAGAGGCAGAGGTATACCAAGAAGCACATGGAGAAGAGAGCTGGAAACAGAGGTGAAAATGATAAGGAGAACGTGGAAAGAACTTGAGATGATGGCACGTGACAGGAGGACTTGGCATGTGTTTGTTGAAGGCCTATGCTCCTTTGGGAGTGGAGGGTTATGAATGAATGAACATTTTCTCTTATTCTCCCTTACTTACTGTCTCGCACATTCTCGTTTTCTCTCTATATACTGTCTCGCACATTCTCGTATACTCTCTTATTTACTGTCTCGCACATTTTCTCGTATTCTCTCTTACGAGGGGCATTCAGAAAGTAATGCATCACATCGTTTTTCTCAGCTAATAATGAAGATAGAAGCATGAAATTTTGCACACTTCAAATATGGCGTGTGCCAATTGTGTGCACCAAATTGCACTGCAACCGGCCAAATAATACTGCTGCCCTAAACCGTTGAAATGGAGCGTGTTAGCAACTTGCGTTATAAGCAGCGAATTGTGATAGAATTTCTCGTTGCAGAGAAGGAAACTGTTGTGAACATTCACGAGCGTCTATGTGATGTGTATGGAAGTTCTGCAGTCGACAGGAGTACAGTCAGTCGCTGGGTTCAGAGAATCAAAGAATCAGGAAGTGGAGATACGGAGCTGCTTGATCGGCCGCGCTGTGAACGTCCTGCCACAGCCACCAACGCAGAAATGTTGAAATGCGCTGAGGGCATTATTCTTACTGATAGGCGAATCACTACTCAACAATTGGCCTTACAGCTGTCAGTCAGCATTGGTAGTGCAAATGCAGTTATAAAAGCTCTCGGATTTTCTAAGGTTTGCGCAAGATGGGTTCCTCGAAGTCTCTAAATGACCACCGATTGCAAAGGAAAGCAATTTCTTCTGAATTGTTGGAGCGTTTCAAAGCTGATGGAGAGAAATTTTTGGCTAAGATCGTTACAGGTGACGAAACCTGGGCACATCATTTTGAACATGAGACAAAAAGACAGTCAATGGAGTGGCATCATCCGCAATCACCACGAAGAAAGAAATTCAAGACAATTCCTTCAGCTGGAAAGGTCATGATCATTGTCTTTTGGGACATTGAAGGTGTGATTCTTGTGGACGTTATGCCAAGAGGAGAGACAATCAATTCGCAAGCTTACATTAAGACATTGAAAAAACTCAATCAACGTTTTCGCTGTTCGGCCGCACAAGAATCCAGCAGACCTGCTTCTCCTTCACGACAATGCGCGACCTCACACAAGTCTGGCTACACGGGAAGCAATCACCAAATTGGGTTGGACTGTACTACCCCATCCACCCTATAATCCCGATTTGGCACCCTCTGATTTTCATCTATTTGGTCCACTTAAAGATGCATTCCGTGGGACAAGGTTTGAAGATGATGAATGAGTGATTCATGCAGCGAAGAAATGGCTACATGATCAAGACAAAATCTTGTACGGGCTAGGAATACATGCACTTGTTTCGCGCTGGCATAAAGCCGTACAAGTTGATGGGGATTATGTTGAATAATACCGATGTTTACATGACATATCTATGTATATTGTATATAAATTTCATGCTTTTTGAATAAACAGCTCCTGAGAAAAACGATGTGGTGCATTACTTTCTGAATGCCCCTCGTATTTACTGTCTCGCACATATTCTCGTATACTCTCTTATTTACTGTCTCTCACATTCTCGCATTCTCTCGTATTTACCGTCTCACACATTCTCGTATACTCTCTTATTGACTGTATCACATATTCTCGTATACTCTCTTATTTACTGTCTTTCAGATTCTCGTATACTCTCTTATTTACTGTCCCCCACTCTCTTGTATTATCTCTTACTGACTGTCTCACACATTCTCGTATACTCTCTTATTCACTGTCTCACATAATCGTATTCTCTCTTATTTACTGCCTAACACATTATCGTATACTCTCTTATTTACTGTGTCACACATTCTCCTCATAAAAAGGAGGACAATGGAGGACACTATTTTTGAAAAGTAGGACACCTTTATTCAGTAACTACCAGACGCTGAAACATAACATTCAAACAGTAAGCTAATAACATCACATTGATTTCGTGCCTACTTATATTTTTCTGATGAAAAAATCTTCTTTAACAAAGTTGGGCTACGTATTAAATATGCATAGAAATTCGAGCATGAAAGCTCCTTGAAATTGGACTGCACAAGCAGAGTGCCTTTAATGGATTCTACACTCCAAATGTTCATTTCTTTTGTCCATCCACCCTGCATTAGTGAAAAAAGTCTCTCAACATTGGCGTTGTGCCCAGGAATTGCAAAAAATAAATTGTGCAAGTCTTAAGAATTTTTAATGCAATTCGACATTTCTCGATTGTTCAAAATACAAGTATTTAGTCCATGTCTTGTGCTTTTCTGTTTCTATGTTTTTTTTTTAAAATCAGCTGCACCTTTATTTGCTACCGATACAAATGTGCCACCTCTGCATACAAGACATTCTGCTTCATATTCTTGCAGATCACTGGAAAAGCACTGAAATTTTTTTTTCAATTCATTCGTGAACACACACTTCCATTTTGGCATTTTGAGCAGGTATCTGTAATACAAATATAATATAGTGCCATATAGTACATTCCATGTTAAAGTTAAAATTATTTGTAAAATGCAACAGACGAGGTTTTAATTTTAACAAACCCATCGTCATAGAGCACGTGATAATTAATATGGATGTAGGTACAGAAACCTCTCCTTCGGCTGCCCTCGCTAATAGTTAAAGGTGTTCATTGGGACGGACCCGGCTTATTAAAAGAAAAGAATACATATATTGTACCAAAATTACTGCAACCGTTCTTTCAGTACAACGTTTTTTATAAAGGTTGTGCCGTATAGTAGAAGTTTGCACTGATTGCCTGCATTAGGTACCAAGATTATCAGCTTGTTTTCATTCAATGGCAACTTTCGATGTTATCATTGTCATCAACCGGTCTACACAATCTTTTCAACAGATCTTAACACTTATTACATATGTATATGTTTGTGTGTGGGGAAGGGCGTTCACTCTGTTTTAGTTTATGTATTTACATAGCTATATGCTTCCTTTCTGCGTCCATTTTGGCTGCTTTTTGTCTTCATCACGTGGTATATTGACAACCAACTCTGCGAATCCGTGGTCTTCTCCAGTAAAAATATACTGCTTACTGGTTGTTGTTTTTTTTTTTTGTGTGGCTGTGCCTTTGTTTGTGCAAGGTTATGGTATAAGGGGGCTAGTTCTTTAGCTTTTTGTGCACAGCAGCTTCTCTGAAGTCTATCCCGACCGTTTCCTTTCATTATGTCATTCATCGGCTGGAAAATCAATTGAAATGCGATAAGGAAACGTGCTCAAGAAATGAATATATTCTTAGGTTGGCATCACTGGGTTTGAAAACGTAGCCAGCAAAATATTGATGAAACATTGGGGATTACAAACAGGGTCGGCTCTTGGGCGGTGCGAACGGTGGTGCGGCCGCACAGGGCGTGGGCAGGGAAGTGTCAGAATTTATTTAAAATAAAAATAGAAAATTTACAATGGTAAACTAAGAAGAAGAAAAAATAAACAGAAAATGTCTAACTTACTTACTTAGTCGTAAATTAATATTAGACAAACATAAAGGTATGTTTTCAGGCACTCGTAAGAAATAAAGAAGTAGAACACTTGGACAACAGAAAAACAACAGACGTGAGTGGCTTACCCAGGGTTCGAACCCCGTACCTTCCGTACGACAACTCCGCCTAGCTATACAAGCGAATCACACTGACCCCACGGCCAGCTAGGCATCCCCAAAAAAGGATGCTTTACTGACTAGTCATCAGTGTGAAATAGGCTACAAGACAACACCGGAAGTATACAGTGGGCAACTCAGCCCATTAATGACGCAATCACTTCTGTTGTTCCTCTATACAGCAGTATATGTCAGTCCAAACAAGTGCCTGAAAACATACCTTTATGTTTGTCTAATATTAATTTACTGTTTACAGGCCTCGGGTTTCCCTTCCTTATGTGTTACTTAGTCGTGCCTCTTCTACCGTGAGGTGTAGAGATTTGGAAGAGAGAGCGCCATACTATTTTATCGGCTGTCTTCCTCCTGACCTGGTTCCATTCTAGTTTTTGATCCTTCAGAGATTGTCTAATGTTGTCCTCTCAGCAGTGGCGTCACTAGCGTTGGTGTCACCCAGTGCGGTAACTCATGGTGTCACTCCCATGGACCTCCTCCCGTACCAGACCATACAGAATCCTTAGTAAGGTTTTTTGTACTAATGTTACTCGTAAATCGTAATTCCCATATATCACAGAATGTAATGGCAATAGTAGTGACATAAACAACTAGCAAAATTAAAATTACGCCTGTAAATATACAATATCATACGCACAGCCTAAATGTATTTACATTTACATAGTGTCATGTGTTTAAAGTGAAAATTCGGTAAGAAAACAATAGAATTCGAAGTAAAAACGTAGGTATATTGACACAGTACATGTAAGCTGGGCTTACGAAAAATGTATCTGTGGTTATAACTAACAACAGGGATATCTTTATAAAAAATAATAAATTTCTGCTGAAACACTGCACAACAATTTTATAGACAGTCATTTTGGTGTCACCCCCCTCTGATGGTGTCACCCGGTGCGATCCGCACCCCCCTAGTGACGCCACTGCTCCCAGCGGACTCTGGGTCGTCCTGGAGGTCTGGATCCCTAGCTCTTAGCCTCCCATACCTGCCGTGGCAGCTGATCTTTTCCCATTCTGCAGACATGGCCAAACCATCTTAGTTGGGACTGTTCTACTTGGGTCTGCAGGGGTTGGGTTTTTAAGCCTTGACGTATCGTCTGGTTGCGGACCATGTCTCTTCTTGTTACTTCAACCATCTTTCTCAAATACTGTACCTCATTTCTGAGGTTAACAGAAAATTTCAAAAAAAAAAAATTATTTTCTTATATGAAGCTGATCGTTTTCATATATGTCTATATTATTTCTTTAAAAAAATAGTAACACGTTGAGCGCCATTCTATAATTCAACGTGAATGAAAAGAAAAATTACCTACCCTAAGATTTTGAAAACAAAAGTGTCTTATGTTACTGTAAAATTCTACAGTGAACATCACTTGCGGAAATTACAGTGTGAACCCACACAGTAGCATGAAGGTGAGTTTCGTAAAAGTACATTTTGTACTGTACTGGGAGGAAAGAGAGGGGGGGGGGCATCACTAGACCTTGCACCAACTTGAAGAATCGGTAAGGCCGGCTCTGATTACAAACGCCATCTGTATACATCTGAAGCCAGCACGTTTGTGAGACTAGTACTGTCGTGAGCTTACTCTTATATTTTATGTTTTCACTTCCTGTCTTGGTGTCTGTTTCTTGATCGGGCAGTTTGTCTATCCTTCCGCCTGTACACCTGTCTCTCTGTCTGTCTGATCGATTGCTCTCTATCTTATCATCTTTCGGTCCATCCTTTTATCTACGACATCTTTGCGATACCTGATTGATATATATATATATATATATATATATATATATATATATATATATATATATATATATATATATATATATATATATATATATATATATATATATATATATATATATATATATCGGAATCTTTATTCTCCATAGAATACAGGCGTACCTTGCTTTAAAGCGCTTCGCTAGTACGGCGTCCATTATCTCCTTCAGCCTTACTTCAATAATTACTTCTAACATGTTCAGTCGTCAGTCACCATAAGCAAAGGAAGAAAATATTTTAAGGTTAGTAATACAGTTCTGTTGCTTTTATTTATTTATTTATTATGTTTACATTTGCACCGTTTATTTAGGCTTAGCGCTACTGCGCACTTAATAAATGATAGTGTAAACATCTTTTTTTAGGCTTTTGTATGCAATGGCAAGTGGAAGAAAAAAAAGTTGTGATTCGCTTTAAGCCAATATCCGCTTTACGGCGGTGGGCTGGAACCTAACCCGCCGTATTAGCGAGGTATGCCTGTAAATTTACATGCACCGGTATGATATAATAAAATGCAATATACCATTTAGGTGAATCAGTAGAATTTACAACAATGTTGAAGACGTCTCAAGTAGTTCACCACTTCTTCTTCGGTTTTTGTAACCAAATTTTTTCCTATCCTGTACATACCTGCATACCAGAATCTATATTCTAAACAAAATACGTTGACCTGTAGTGATATGATATAGCAAATACGACATTAAATATAACAGTGATGTAATATATTAAATACAGCATACCCCACAGAAAATTAGAATTAAAAATAGTATGAAAAACGTCTTGAGTAATTTCATATGGGTGTGTTTTACATCGAATCTTCCATATCCTCTACGATCCTATAATTGCACTGGTGCTGACGTATTTACATAAAACGTCGGCTTCAAATTTCCTCAGCTTCAAAGGCACTAATACACTCACATTCTTTGCATATACACGACCTTCTTCTTCGTACTCTCTAAGACGTCTACTTGAATGTTTTCAAAGAAAGCAGAAGTCAGCTTAAGGCTGTTTGCATCTCCGTAGAGCTTTTCCACGAATGGTATTGGTTTTGCCTCTTCGAAAGTTATGCTTGTATCAAGTTGAGGTAGCTTTCCACCTTACTTTGCCAATCTGTCGGCCTCTTTATGACCCAAACTACCAATGATCTATTCATAAATACATATATACATACATGCATCCACTTATTTGTCTGTCTGTTTGCCTATCTATGTCTGTTTTCTGTCTATCTGCCTTGTATATCTGTGTCTGTCATCTGTTTATCTATCTATGTATCTATCTACCTGTCTGTCTATATGTCTGTCTGCCTGCCAGTCTGTCTGAGTGTCTAATCTGTCTGTCTATCTATATATGTTTCAGTTTGTCTGTCTGTCTGCCGGCCTATCGGCCTGCCTGTTTGTCAGTCACGCAATCAGTCAATCAATCATATTTTTTATCTCTTGGTCCATCTGACATTTACCGTATGCCTTCACCTATGAAAGCAGTCGTAGCAGCTACATATGTGAGGAAATAATTTATTTCAGTCAGTGATCGATATCAGTTTGATTTGTCACGCCCCCCTGTTTACTTTTATCTCTCAGTCTTTTATTGATCATTCTGTACATAGGTGTGTCTGCCACTTTGTCCTCCCATATACGTGTGTCTGCCACTTTGTCCTCCCATATACGTGTGTCTGCCACTTTGTCCTCCCATATCTGCCACTTTTGTGTCTGCCACTTTGTCCTCCCATATACGTGTGTCTGCCACTTTGTCCTCCCTTTGTCTGCCACTCCTCCCATATACGTGTGTCTGCCACTTTGTCCTCCCATATACGTGTGTCTGCCACTTTGTCCTCCCATATACGTGTGTCTGCCACTTTGTCCTCCCATATACGTGTGTCTGCCACTTTGTCCTCCCATATACGTGTGTCTGCCACTTTGTCCTCCCATATACGTGTGTCTGCCACTTTGTCCTCCCATATACGTGTGTCTGCCACTTTGTCCTCCCATATACGTGTGTCTGCCACTTTGTCCTCCCATATACGTGTGTCTGCCTCAAACCTTGCTTTTGCTCTTATTCTTCATTTTGTAAATATACATTGTTTGCATCATTTGTTGTCAACCATACATATATATCCTTTAGTTATATCAGTAAGTGATTAACGTGTAGTGTCAAATTAGGTTGCTTGATAGTATTTAAAGTAGATAATTTGTGTACGCTGTTCCGTGTCGTGTTTCACTATTTTAGATAATAAAATATTACAATAATGTCACTTTTCTCCGAATTCCTACCGTCCGTCCGAACAATTAAGCACATCAGATATTTCCGGATCCTAGATGTTATACTAAGGCCCTCCGAAAGCTCAGATGAGGTCTGGATCGTTTCATATTATGTTACCTCCTTCTTGTTTGAGAGTGGTAAACATTATTGTGGTGTAACAAAAGGCAGTCGGTGTCTGTGGCCTAATGGATATGAACGCAGTTTCATTATCCAGATATACCAGGTTCGAAACCTGCTGCAGGCGGTTTGGAAGCAGATCGCTTTGTGTGGATTTTTAACAATGGTATAAGCGCCGTACCGTTCAGAAAGCAATGGCAAACTACTGAATGAAAAAATTGCCTAGGAAAATCAAAAACAGCCAATAAAAGCTGGGGTTGATTGACACGTCCTGTAAAGGATAAGCAACTAACTTTTAACAAAAGGCATGTCAAACATTTTTTTAAAATTCATAGAATACACGACAGTATAATTTTAGTTAACTTTGTGCACTCGACTTTATCGTATATTATAGTGCACATAAATAAAGTGTATAATCATGCATCCTTGATGAAGATGAGGCTCCCCATTCTCTCAGAGAATAGCCCTCCTTCCCCCGTGAGGTGAGGCCGGGACCAGATGGCTCTTTGCTCGACAAGATGCGAAAATGTAAATAATGATAATGATTCTTCACTATTGTGATCTTCTATTCTAAAATGCCTAGTCAGAGACGTAGCAACTTTTTGTTAACTTCGTATTATTGTCGTAAATTTATTTTGAGAGAAAAGAGTCGTAGAAATAGTGGTCCGGTTTAGAGTGGAAAATGATGATGGAAAGCTCAGTGATAGAAATGTAGAGATTTAATAGTTACTACACAGCGTGCTGGAGGAGAGTAAAGACAGACTTATTTACGACAAATCGTGTCTCTCAATCTTCTCTTTCACTCTCCTGGTCAAACAATTATTTGCCAGTTTTCCAGACTCGCATCTGCGCGCTCACCGATTCAGTGTTTTCAAACACACACACGACGTTGATACAAACTATATTAAACGAATAGGGGAAATGTTGGGCTTTGGGTATATCCAACACACAGAACTAAATGAGTTTAGGTGATTTTATTCACTTTAAACATCAATTACTAAAAATATCAGATATTACATAAATTATCATAAGTACACAAATGCAAATAACAAGTTTGGGAGGGGGTGAAGAAGATTGGTATCGACTAAGCCCTTCCCGCTCATTAGACAAAGACAAACCCAGTCCAGAGATAGATAATATCAGGAACACGGGTACGTTAACCTAACAGTAAAGTTAATTACTCTGAAAGAGGTGTTACCAAGTTTAGGTATAGGTGATAGAAAAAAAAACCTGTTCTTCCCAGCTGTTCTTCCCTTTACTAAGCAAATGGAAAGGAGGTGGTTTTAAACAGAGTTAACAAATTATCAACTATCCCACTTAAAAGAACAATGTAGGGTATACAGAAAAGATATATGTTACCAGGTAAGCAAGTTAACAAAATGGTCACACAAAAGAATTAATTTCCTGTCACGCGCTAGCAAAGGCCTTCACTCATCTTGCTCTCACTTACCGATTGTGAAAAAATCTTGCACTCCATAGAATAACACAACAGCAGTTACACCTCAACTAAATGTATGAGTGTTTGTTCAAGTTCTAGCCCCAGATTATCGGGTAGGCGGTCAGCACATAAAAGGATCCCGTAATCGCTGGAAAATGAATCTGTAGTTGTGTCTCTTTTCTTAATAACAGTTTCTATGGGAGGGCACGGTCTCTGATACCGGGGTGAGGATGGTGTGGTCTATTTGACTATGCCGCGGATAATAAAATTCTTACGCGTGCTGGTACACTTTATCCGTGAGGTATGGTTTAAGTCCAGTGAGAAAACTAGTCACATCACTGTTCAGGAAATTATGAATTATCTCTCTGTGTCAGTAAACTAACAAAGCTCGGGCCAGTGTTCTTCTTCCCGTTACGACTTAAGTTGTTTGATGGTGCGTTAAATTTGTCTTTGGGTGTGCTTTCTTTGCTATAAGTTAGATAGCGGAATTCCAAACATAGAATCGCCTCAAAGATTAAAAATTTACACAGTCTCAACAAGTTCTGCGTCAGGGGAACTCTACACACTGTTTATGCTTTGCTTTGCTTAGATTGATTTCTTTATTGCTTTCTTAATGCTGGGATCGCACAGGTTACGATCACTCTGTATGAAAGAAAAAAAAGACATGTAATATACCGAAAACAAATAACCTTCTTGATAAGGTTGATAACGTTGGATTTTTATTCCCGTTAATGATATCCACCAAAAGATAGATATAAGTGGATGGAAGCAGACATCATCATCATCATCAGTTGATAAGATCTCTATGGTGTTGTTTGCTCCACTGTAGTGTATGGAATGTCAACTTGACCTACGCAGTGGTGTGTAGACATGGATTGAGTGTATAATGTGCGAATGATGATAAAGGTTCGTGGTGTTGACAAAAAAATGTTCTTTTCTCACACTCATGTATGGCTGGAAGTCATCGACACCAACGACTGTGTACCTTTTCTAAAGTTTAATTGGACGTACACACTCGACAGCACAGATAGTGACAAATCACAGGTTGCCATAATACATCATAGTACAGTGGATAAATGGTCTTGCAATGTTACATGGGCACTCATGTAGAATAAGTGTATAATGGACTGTCAGTAGCCAAGCACTCAGTATCGCCCATACATATATCATCTGACTTCACTGACTGAGCACGTCAGCTTATAAACAACATTTCAGATGGCTTCTAAACCTAATCTCGTCTAGCGACGATTCTTCAACATAATGTTCAGCACATATTTTTCCATATAATAATATTGAACCGCTAATAACGGGTTCTCATGTGTAGCAGTGATCTCTGGACTAAACAAGCGATAATACGGGCATCCCTTTTCTCTTCTTGAAAGTCACTACATGTTTTGGTTCCAAGATGGCTTCACTCGTGAGCTGTCACTCACGTTTGGATACAGATAATGAATCTGTCCTAAAGTTAGTCATTCATAAAACATTTCATTGCTCTGTAGATTTGATCATGAACAATTGACTGCAATCTACAGGATATAGTGCTGCTAGGAATCGAAGTCGTTTTCATCGAGTCAAATATATTCTCTTAGACATTCAAATCGTAACTATCGAAAATGGTGGCTTCGATCGAGAGTTCATAAGAGTATCTTTGATTACCTTGGTAGAGGAAATATGAAACTGCCATTCCTTGGCAATACGACTAAACACTGGGGTAAAGCATACACGATAGGTTTAGACGACTATCACCTTCCCCACAAATACTGAGATCACTTTTTCCCCGGCGACAGGCCGACATGGAAAACACACACAGTCCCTATCAGGACGAAGCCAAATCACACCACACTCTAGCGACACATCCGCCGAATAGCCTTCGACCTCTCTAGAGACAACAGAACATATAGTTCGACTTAGATATGTAAAGATATACAGATATAAGACAGACTCGTCCTACTCAGACAAACAATACACATAAATTCAGGCCATAGATATTCTGAAGCAAGAACAATCTATTATTACCCAAACAACGAATAAATCGCAGTAAAATGGATTTATCCGCGGAGTTTGATCGAAAGAGCCGACACAACTTTCAAGGGAAGTAACTCAATAATGACTTTCCCTTAAGCACTAAAAAATTACCTATGTATAATATTGTAAGATATCAAAGACTGCACGTAACAGTCTTACCACACCTCCCGGGAAAAAAAAAATGGAACATTTTTTTTTTTTTGAAATACATCTAGGAGCAACGTACAATAGGCTCACAACGCATGAATAATGCGCAGATGAAAATATCAGGAATACCTATAACGCCTAATATGAGGCTAAGTCGACTTATGGAGCGACTGGTGAGAATGTGTCTCATAAACTGAGAGAAATTATTTCTCTACAAGTATATTTTTCCAGGAAGGTGTCATCAAAGTATAATACAATTCTGGCAATTACACAATGCCTAAAAAATTAATATCATCATTTCGCATTAGATATCTTAAATTTATGATTTATGAAGAAAAAAATCATCAAAGCACAGCGGTGAATAAACATCAATGAACCGCTATGTAGTGATACAATCATTATATTATTAAATTACAAATGTGTATCTATCATGATATAGAAAAGGAACTACTATAGAACTAGACATATCAAGAAGTCTAAGCCCTAATAGTTATGTGGAATCATGTGGGCATCTTGACAGAATGTCTGCCATCACATTATCTGATCCACGAATAGCTCGCACAGAGAAATGAAAAGGTTGAAGAGCAATTGCATATCGAGTAGACCTCGAGCTCTTCAAATTCTTACTCTGTATAGCAGTAAGAGCTTTTTGGTCGGTTTCTACTATGAAATGTGCGCCTAGAAGGAATCTCTGTAGTTTGAGGATCGACCAAACCATAGCTAATAGCTCACGGTCTAAAACCGAATAATTCCTTTCTGCCGCATTAAGTTTTCTGGAAATATACATTACAGGATGCAGAGTTCCAGAGTACTCTTGCATTAGTGCCGCTCCAATCCCAGTGGATGAAGCGTCACTACGAAGAACGAATGTCTTATCTTTAGTGGGTAGCACTAAAATAGGTGGTGTTGAAAACAGTGTTTTAATCTTATCCAGAGAGCATTGGCATTCCTGAGACCAGTGGACCACATTAGGCGAACCTTTCTTTAGAAGTGTTGAGAGAGGTGCCATGATAGAGGATAGATTCTGAATGAATCTGCCATAAAATTGAATAAGACCTAACAGACTTCTCACCTGTTTTTTTAGTCTTAGGGATTGAGATGTTAAGTATCTTACTAGTATTATGGTCCTCTGTCTTTAGGAAACCATGACCAACTCGGTGGCCTAGGAAAGAAATTTCGCTAAAACCAATATAGGTTTTAGAGGGTTTCGCTGTCAGGTTGTGCTCACGCAAAGTAGACAGCAATTCATCTAACCCCGAATAGTGATCTTCCCAAGTATCGCTGAAAAGACAGATGTCGTCTAGATATGCAATGACATCTGACCGATAAGATAGGATTCGGCGCATCATGCGTACGAATGTAGCTGGTGCGTTCATAAGACCGAAAGGCATAAAATTCCATTGGAACAAACCTCTAGGTGTTGAAAAAGCCGTGAGAGGTTTGGCGCGTTCAGATAAAGGAACTTGCCAATATCCTTTAGACAAATCAAGTTTAGTGAAAAAATGAGATTTGGAGAGTCGAGTAAGTAGCTCTTCCAGTAAAGGCATAGGTTCGGCATCGAACTTAGTTACTTGATTCAATTTTCGATAGTCAACGCAAAGACGTATGTTATTGTCTTTTTTACGCACAATAACCATCGGCGAAGAATATGCAGAGGTGGATGGTTCGATTATTTTCAAATCTATCATCTCATCCAACTCTTTCTCGACCTGTGCTTGAAAATGTATAGGTATAGGATAAGGTCTAATCCTAATAGGAGTATGGTCAGTTAGAACAATGTCATGTTGAATGACATTCGTTTGTCCAGGGATGTCAGTGAGTACATCCTGAAATGTTTGCAACATAGTTGAAACTTGTCGCTGTTCTCCTAGAGACAAATCAGGAGAGACAGTAACGTTCTTCCATGATTCACTGGAATGAAGTGGGATCATTGGAAGAGGAAGATTTACATCTGAAAAACTTGTTTCCTCATCCTGTATCACGGACAGTGATGAGTAATGACCATGTGGTACTGGAGAATTGTCCGTTGCTTGGAAAATGGGTTGCAAATAATCCGGACGTTCATGGAATTCAGTAAGCATATTGATGTGGAAGGTTTTATGCTTCCCATCAATATCGACAATATAGTCGACATCGGAAATTTTCGATATTATATCGTACGGACCTTTCCAAGAAATAAGTAATCTGTTTTCCCTACAAGGTAGTAATACAAATGCTTTGTCACCAGGACAAAGTTGTCGTAAGCATCTCTTCTTATTGGCAAATTGCCTTGCCTTCTGTTTCGCAAATTCAGAAGAAGAAGTTGCTAATTTGCATGCTTCGATAATCTTTTGTCTCAACGCGATGACATATTCGTAGGATGACTTTGTGTCATCGTCAATATTGTCAGATGTTATGAGATCGTGAAGCAACGACATAGGGCCACGCGGACGCGCGTCAAAGACGAGTTCAAAGGGAGAAAATCCCGTATGTTCATTGGGTACCTCTCTGTAAGCGAAGAGGGCCGCAGGTAAAACTCTGTCCCAGTCCTGAGGATGATCCTCAGTTATCTTCCCCAGTAAGTTTTTAAGTGTTCTATTAAGGCGTTCGACCATACCATTAGACATTGGATGGTAGATACTACTTAAAGATCTATCTATCTGCAGAGTAGACATTACTTGAGACATGGTATCTGATATTAGTTGGGTGCCATGGTCTGACAATATCTCTCCGGGGAACCCCAGACGAGAAAATATAAGCCAAAGAGCATCTGCAATATCAGCAGTAGTAATGCTCTTCAGAGGAATAGCCTCTGGCCAACGTGTGCACATATCAACACACGTCAAGATAAACTGATGTCCTCTGGCAGACTTGATCTTAAATGGACCAATTATGTCTATGGCCATTTTTTGGAACGGCCGAATAGGAATGTCCGCCGCCTGAATGGGTGCAGCATGCCGTGGACCTTTGGATTTAACTTCCTGACATACTTTACAAGATCGACAATAAATCCGTATGTCCTTGTTTACCAATGGCCAAAAGAAAGCCGCAAGGACTCTTGACTTAGTACGGGAAAAACCCATGTGTCCAGCACACTGAGAGTCGTGAGCGTGCTGCAAAATTTTAACTCTCAAATTCTTGGGAACCAGGATTTGAGAATGACTTGACGTAATGGAGTCTTGAACCATACGTACAAGTACGCCATTCTTCTTTGTAATCCACGATTTACGACTTGTGTCTTTATTCGGATCACCTTTAGTTGCAAGAATGAAGAATTTCTTCAGAGTGGGATCATCTTCTTGCTGTTTTATAAACGAGTCACGAGAAATTACCAAGGGATTATCTTGGTTATGCACTTCATTATTTTCAATAGATGAAGTTTGAGGCATATTAAGAGCCTGAGCTCTAGTGACTACAGCGTTAGCAATCTGCATGTTTTGCCTTTCCCACGTGGAAATTTGTTGCGGAGTGCATTCTTTGACTCCATGAATGCGACCGATGATGAGGTCAGCGATCGGATTCGGAAGAAGACATGCGTGTACATCTCCTGTAAAGAAAGGAGTAGCAATCCTAATGATAGCAGTAGAGTATTTCTCTAATGTGCCGCCAAATGTTACACATTTGACTACTTGTCCAGTGGCACGGGAAGGATCTACGAGTGACTGCCTAACACCCATTGTGGTGCATCCAGAATCAAATAGCACAGAGACTGGATTGTTATTCACTAAACCCTTATGTAAGACAAGAGAACCTCTTCCATCATGCGCGACTGATGCTGGAAGAGCAGGAAGAGGATGGCCACAGCTTAAAGTAGACACTGTGGTTGGCTCAAATAACGTTTTGCATTGGGGGCACTGAGATGCTCTCCCAAAATCAAAAGCGGCACATGCCATATTACTAGCATCATTATTATCTTTACTCTGTTTATAGGCTTCATTGGACTCTTGTTGTGCAGAGTTTGCCTGAAAATGTGGTTTATGTCTTTTGTATTGAGATCTACCTCGGTTATTATCACCTCTGTAGTTATTGTTACCTCTATTGTAACCCCTATTTGGGTTTGAGTCATAGTTCCCTTGGTTACCGTTATCATATTCATTATAATGAGTATCTCTGTAATTATGATCTTGTTGACTCCAAGACGGATAACCCTGATAGTTTCTATAATTACTTCCTCTACGGAAATTCCTATAATTATGACCACCCCTGTGTCGAGAGCTATCAGCTCGTCTCCAGTTCTTTGAAGAAGAACCCTGAAATGATTGGTTACCTTGGTTTTGATAACTATTATGGTTACCTTTTTTATCAAATCTGTTTTGAGGTCCCTGAAATCTGTGTGAATAATTGGGATTGTATGGTGTTGCTGAAGCAACTGGCATACTCTCCTTAATCTTAGTGTTGCCAAAAGTCACGTCGGGGTGTGCAGTGACATATTGGGAACAATATTCTTCCATTTCTTTTAGAGATTTGGGTTTACGCTCATGTATAAATTCAAGGAAAGGTTTGTTCACACATGACATAATCTTATCTCTGAGCAACAAATCCATAAGTCCTTCATACGTTTTTTCTGTTTTGGAAAGCTCAATCCAACGATCAACTGTGAGACGTGCCTTTGCAGTGAATTCTGAGAATTCTACACCCGTCTCAGGCACCATCGTTTTAAATAAAAGGCGATAGCCTTCCTCACTTAGCTGATATTTTTTTATCAAAGCCGCCCTAATGACATCATAATTATCCTTATCTGCTTCTCCTACAAGGCATAATCTAGTCAAAGATTCACCTTTCAAGTTTTCTGATAATTGATTAGCGTATTGTGATTTATCCACATTATGTGTACGACAAGAACGTTCAAATCTATCCAGCCAGAATGTAATATCGTCACTGGACTGATTGAACGGTGGAACCTTAACCTTGTAAGTAGAAGGTTTACCATTACCACTAGATGCCTGATTAACATTACTCATACTTGTCAATCTCAATTTCTCTAACTCAAATTCATGTTCTCTTATTGCTTTTCTCTCTTCAGCATCTAATCTTTTTTGTTCAGCCTCCCTGTCTAATCTTTTTTGTTCAGCTTCCCTGTCTAATCTTTTTTGTTCAGCTTCACTGTCTAATCTTTTTTGTTCCGCAGCAGCTTCTCTTTCTAATTTTTTTTGTTCAGCTTCACTGTCTAATCTTTTTTGTTCCGCAGCAGCTTCTCTTTCTAATTTTTTTTGTTCAGCTGCAGCTTCTCTTTCTAATTTTTTCTCTTCCGCCATAGCTTTTCTTTCTTCTGCAGCTAATCTTTTCTCTTCTGCAGCTAATGCTTTGTCATATTGAGCAACTTCCCATTGTTCTAATTGTTGACCAGTCTTATCAAGGGCTTTCCCTTGTGTAATGAAGTATTCTAATGTAGCCATGATGTCTAACAATAATACTAATCACCTGAATCAATAATAATACCACAAGTTCTCAATGACTTGATTAATCAGTATACTATCCCAATATCTGTGGGTCACAAGCCTTTAATAATAGTAATAATAATCAGGTACTGGTTTATACCATAATCCAAGTGCAGTGCACAGGCAATTGTGTCTTATGAAATATACCTATATAAAACATATGTCAACCAACAGAATACATAAAGTACAAATAGGACTGACAATACAAGAACGTTTGCAGAAATCAAAATAAATCAAATAGGGAAATCAATGAAAATAATCACTGAATCTGCAAAGAATAACAACACAAATGACGTCACAATATATGAATATAAATTGAGAATAGAACTGAAAGATAGAAAAGGTTAGACCAACAAATTACAAACAAATCAAAACAAAACTAAAGAACAAAGAAATATTACAAAAATAACAATAATTACAGACTTCACAGCTAACACAAAAGCAACAGTTGTCGCAGCAAATTTTCAATCAAGAAAATTGCACCTATAGAAAACGCCCACAACGGACCCTCTATGACGTGGGATATTCTGTTGTGAGGACGCCGCCCAACCTTAAACACAACCCGCTGACATAGAAACTAACATACTATACAAACAAATAACATGTAAACATAAATATATATAAATTATGTGTATGATAGTATGTGTTGCAAAATAGGCTCAGTTTTACAGTAATGGCAAAGTTATTTTTATGAAAACAAACAAACTGCCACTTTATTCAATTAAACATTCTGGCCTTAAATATTAAAGTTCATATATGGAAAACAAGAAGATCCATCGATGAAAATAGGACTTCTTAGTTCACTCATACTGTCTTCCTGTTAACATTGACAAGAATTGATCCAACTGTTCTGTGAAACTCTATAATGTCTAATGTAAAAAATGTCAACAACGCTGACCTACATACTGCATTCACCTGACAGGTCACGTGACGAAGTGTTGACAAAGAGCAAACCAATACTGCAAGTGTGTCGTATCAGCCACAGGAAACGGTCTGGTATCGGTAATCTGTTGACTTCTGAACTTCTGCGAGGTCAAACCCAGAAAGCTGGTCCACCAGTTGATAAGGTTGATAACGTTGGATTTTTATTCCCGTTAATGATATCCACCAAAAGATAGATATAAGTGGATGGAAGCAGACATCATCATCATCATCAGTTGATAAGATCTCTATGGTGTTGTTTGCTCCACTGTAGTGTATGGAATGTCAACTTGACCTACGCAGTGGTGTGTAGACATGGATTGAGTGTATAATGTGCGAATGATGATAAAGGTTCGTGGTGTTGACAAAAAAATGTTCTTTTCTCACACTCATGTATGGCTGGAAGTCATCGACACCAACGACTGTGTACCTTTTCTAAAGTTTAATTGGACGTACACACTCGACAGCACAGATAGTGACAAATCACAGGTTGCCATAATACATCATAGTACAGTGGATAAATGGTCTTGCAATGTTACATGGGCACTCATGTAGAATAAGTGTATAATGGACTGTCAGTAGCCAAGCACTCAGTATCGCCCATACATATATCATCTGACTTCACTGACTGAGCACGTCAGCTTATAAACAACATTTCAGATGGCTTCTAAACCTAATCTCGTCTAGCGACGATTCTTCAACATAATGTTCAGCACATATTTTTCCATATAATAATATTGAACCGCTAATAACGGGTTCTCATGTGTAGCAGTGATCTCTGGACTAAACAAGCGATAATACGGGCATCCCTTTTCTCTTCTTGAAAGTCACTACATGTTTTGGTTCCAAGATGGCTTCACTCGTGAGCTGTCACTCACGTTTGGATACAGATAATGAATCTGTCCTAAAGTTAGTCATTCATAAAACATTTCATTGCTCTGTAGATTTGATCATGAACAATTGACTGCAATCTACAGGATATAGTGCTGCTAGGAATCGAAGTCGTTTTCATCGAGTCAAATATATTCTCTTAGACATTCAAATCGTAACTATCGAAAATGGTGGCTTCGATCGAGAGTTCATAAGAGTATCTTTGATTACCTTGGTAGAGGAAATATGAAACTGCCATTCCTTGGCAATACGACTAAACACTGGGGTAAAGCATACACGATAGGTTTAGACGACTATCACCTTCCCCACAAATACTGAGATCACTTTTTCCCCGGCGACAGGCCGACATGGAAAACACACACAGTCCCTATCAGGACGAAGCCAAATCACACCACACTCTAGCGACACATCCGCCGAATAGCCTTCGACCTCTCTAGAGACAACAGAACATATAGTTCGACTTAGATATGTAAAGATATACAGATATAAGACAGACTCGTCCTACTCAGACAAACAATACACATAAATTCAGGCCATAGATATTCTGAAGCAAGAACAATCTATTATTACCCAAACAACGAATAAATCGCAGTAAAATGGATTTATCCGCGGAGTTTGATCGAAAGAGCCGACACAACTTTCAAGGGAAGTAACTCAATAATGACTTTCCCTTAAGCACTAAAAAATTACCTATGTATAATATTGTAAGATATCAAAGACTGCACGTAACACTTCTAAAGCGCGATGAATTTCCCGTTAAGCCTATAATACACTCGAGTATTTAATTATGTATTTAATAAACACTGCGCGAATTCTAGTGGTTAAAAACCCACATCTATAAAACTAGGACTTAACTGAATTTATTAATTATAAATTCCTTCGCGACTTTAAAAGTTAGTTTAAGCATCTATTATCTTTTGAAATAATATAATAGATAGATCATTATATTTAAAACTGGAACTCTTGAGATGGTTTAATTAAATAGATTTAAATTAACACAAACTCCCTTTAAATAGAATGACTGGACCACTCTTATTTGATCTCACGAACTTTTGGGGATCTGACCGCCAAATCAAGAGAAGAAGCCGCCCCCTGGTCTTCGTATCCGCTCGCTGCTGCCCGTTTCGCTTTCCCCCGTTCGCTCGGTTCCTCGATTGACACCGAGACGCGAAATTAGCGGCAAGCAACTGCGTCTCGTATCAGGGAAAACTACTGTCTTTGATAGCGCCGATAGTCTCCCTTAAGATCCCTCGGTCTGTCTCTTTGATCTCGTCGCTGTATCCTACATGAGTCCCGGTGGAATGCGTTCTGGCAAACGAAAAGTTACAACAAATGTTCAGGGGTTCTAATGTTATGAAAAGCTAAGGGTCCCTTAAATCATCCATCATATCAGGGAAAATTCACTTGTCAAACTAGACGTACGTCACAATCGTCCCCACTTTTAGACATGAAACCATTTTTCATGTTTCATTTTTGACAATGGAGGTGACCTGATTGGTGATTTTAGGATGAGTGGTATCTTCAATTTGCTCTTCTTCCTCTGTAGACCAGTTTCTACTCAGAAAATCAGCCCCGACATTCTGTCTTCCCGGAATATATTCCACTTTGAAAGAATAAACGCTTAAAAGAAGCGCCCAACGCATGATCCTTGCGTTAAATTCTTTATTGGCACCAAGAAATGCTAACGGAGCGTGGTCTGTTTGCACCGTGAAAGATGTACCATAAAGAAACTCATGATGGCGTCTGATACCGTCAATCAGAGCAAGACATTCCCTTTCAACTACGCTGTAGTTCCGTTCCGCTTTATTTAATTTCCGACTGCCATAGGCAACTGGAAATAGCATGTTCAGGTCACTGTCATCGGCTTGAAGCAGTGTTGACCCGATGCCCTGACCTGACGCGTCGACTCTCAGTACAAAAGGTTTCTTGAGGTCAGGCAACCTCAAAATGGGGTATGCAGACAACTGTCCTTTCAAAGTGCTATACGCGTGTTCGCACTTTTGATCCCATATGACCTTATCAGGACAACCTTTCTTTGTGAGGTCAGTCAGAGGTGCCGTCAGTCCGTTGAAGTTCTGGATGTACTTCTGATAGTATGCACATAGCGATATGAAGGAACGTACGTCTTTCTTCGTTCGGGGTCTTTTTGCTGCCACTATTTTCTCCACGTTCTTCTTAATAGGCCAACTGCATCCGTGAGAAATAGTGTGCCCCAGGAAGTCTAACTGTTCAAACCCGATGAGACATTTGCTAGGTCTGGCTGTGAGACCCGTTTCCTGTAGTCTCCTGAGAAGCATAGCAACCGTAGCAATATGTTCTTCATAGGTTTCCGATGCAATTAAGATGTCATCCATGAAATTATGGATATGGGGACTTTGCAAAGGTTCTAGAAGCTTCCTCATCATCCTGGTGAACACTCCTGGGGCGTTATGCAAACCGAACGGCATCACGTTAAATGTGTAATGTCCTTCACTAGTGCTGAAAGCTAACAAAGGTTTAATTTCCTCCTTGACTGGTATTTGATAATAACCTTTACTGAGGTCAATCTTGGAGAAGATCTTAGCTTTGCTGAGCTTGGTGAACAACTCAGAAACAGTTTGGAGAGGTTCGGGCTGGAATTCCGTTACAGCGTTTAGCAACCTGTAATCAATGCACAGCCGAACTTCCTTATTGGGCTTCTGCAACAGCACTACGCTCGAGCTGTAAGGAGATGTAGACTCACTGATAATTCCTGCCTGACGCAGCTTGTCTATTTCTCCGCGAAGTGCATCAGCTTTAGCGTACGGGATGGGGTAAACTCTGGTTTGAACAGGGGTCTCGTTTGTTAATTTCATATCAAATTCAATGAGATTTGTTCGACCAGGTACATCCGTTAAAACTGCACTGTACTGTTTTAGTAGAGCCCTAGTTTCTGTTTGTTGTTCTGGTGAGAGATTGTCGCCGAACTTGACATCTTTAAAGGATTCTGTGGGTTGCAGTGGATACTCCATGCAACCATCATCATCTTCCTCGTCTTCCGTTGCTATGGCGACAGCCAGGAGATGCTCGGAGGATGGCACCGGTCTTTCCAAATATTTCTTTAGCAGATTTACGTGGAAGACCTTCTCCTTTCCTTTGATGGAGATCTTGTAGTTGGTACGTGAGATCTTTTTAAGGACGGTAAACGGTCCTTGCCATCCGATGCGAAGTTTATTGCTTCCGGTTGGAAGTAGCAATAGGACTTTCTCCCCTGGTTGTAGTTCTCTCTCTTTTGCAGCTTTGTTGTATCTTTTAGTAATTTTAGCGCGGGCTTTCTTAAGGTTGGTAGTAGCTAGATCCCATCCTAGCTTTAGCCTTTCCTTAAGCTCAGATACATACTTGCTTGCAGAGACGACTGTCTCGTCAGCCTTCTGGTCTGTCAGGGACCGAAGTAAGGCTTCTAGTGGCCCCTTAATAGGTCTGCCAAATAAAAGTGTAGCTGGCGCAAAACCCGTAGACGCTTGGGGTACCTCTCGGTAGGCGAATAAGGCAGCCGATATATATTGGTCCCAGTCTTCCGGTTTCTCCTGACCCAGCTTACGTAACATCATGGTGAGGGTACCGTTAAAACGTTCCACGAGCCCATTTCCGGCCGGATGGTAGGGACTTGTGTGGATATGTTTGGCCCTCAAGATCTTAAAGATCTCCTCCATTAACAGGCTACGGAATTGGGATCCATTGTCCGTCAAAACTTGTTGAGGGAATCCCAACCGTGTAAAAATTTGCACAAGGGCTTCTGCGACATGCTTGGAATTAGTGCATGGTAGCGGTACGGCTTCGGCCCACATAGTGCAAGTGTCAACTAAGGTCAGGATGAACCTGTTCCTTCTTTTGGTCTTTTCCAGAGGACCAATAATGTCGACAGCAACCCGTTCAAATGGAGTCCCTACTATTGGCATTTGCCCCATAGGTACTGGGGGTGTCAAGTGCTTGGGTGCTACCCGTTGGCACTGGGCGCAGGATTTCACGTACCTGACAATGTCAGAGTTCATTCCTGGCCACCAATAGTGTTTTTTTTATTCGCTGAATAGTGGCGTTTTGTCCCATGTGTCCGCTAAAGGGAAGAGAGTGCCCCATTTCTAAGATCTGGTTTCTGTACTGCGTCGGTACTAGGAGCTGGTTATTCCCCGTGTCCGGGTTGCCCGTTCTACGATACAATACACCATCCTTAGAAAAAATGTCTCCGTTGTGTCTGGGGTCCTTAGCCATGGGCAGTTTTTTAAAGCAGGGCGCCAGAGTAGGGTCCTTTTGTTGCGCCTCCTTCAGTTCATTCGGCAACAAGTTTGGCGCAGGCTCCCTCTCCTTCTTGGCTTGCCCTCTTGTGGTTACCGCTGCCACAATCGGCTCCTTAGGTCTCCCAATGAACACATATCTACATCCCAGGATAACTGGGTAGATCGGATCATCCATTATGGCCGCTTTAATAACTCCTCTGACAAAGTCAGAGTGTATTTCTACCAGTGCGATAGGAAGCGTCCTGGGTGCATCACTCCTGAAAACTCCACTAAGTTTGACGGTTTCCTCTGTCTCCTGACCGGGTTTGACTAGGTGCCTAGCGACAATACAATCAAAACTTAATCCAGTGTCAAAAAGACAAGTAGTAGAGGTACCGTTCAAAATTACAGTTCCTCGAGTTGAGGGTCGGTCCCCCTCAGGTTGAGAATCACTGACATTGACTCTACCTTTCGAGGCTGTATGCAAACATCCAATGCGGTTTGCACCGGTTTGTTTGCCCTGATCAGACGTTCCTGGTGTAGGGGTCTTCCCTTTTCCTTGACCTTGGTGGCCGCGCTGCCACGTAGGCTTGTTGGGTTGATCAGAATTTTTTGTTGGGGGGGTATCGGGTTTTGTAGAATTTCGATTTTTCCTGGGGAGGTTTCTGGGTATTGTTATCTCGTTGGTTATAATGTTGAGAGGAAGTGGAAGAATAGGATGCCTGCTCTAGATTCTGTTTTCGAGATGGCTCATCGGTGGGTTTACGTTTAGTGCTGGGAAGTTCGGCCATTGCATTGCTATAGCGTTCGGCTTTATTGAGTATGTCTTCAAGCCTGACTGCCCCCTGTTCGCCAAAAATCTACGTGTTTCATTCGACAAAGTGGATTTTATCTGCTCCACAAGAACAAGTTCGAGGAGTCCCTCATATGAAAGAGGTAGGTCAGATAATTCAATGCACTTTGTCAGATAACCCGTGAGACGTGAAGAGAACTGGGGAAATGTTTCCGTGCTCTCTTTTCGGCTGTTTCTGAACAACTGCAGAAACTTTCGGGCAGTCATCTCAAACTGCTGTAGTAAGGCCTTTTTCAACAATGTCGTAATCATGTTGATTCGGTCCCAGCTTTGTGTACACGTCATAAGCATTGCCTTTCAGTGACGTTGAAAGTTTGAGCGCCCAGCGGGTACTCTCTAACCCATAAAGATTCGCGAGTCTCTCGAATTTTTCTAGGTAGCTGTCAATTTTTTCGTTAGGGCTAGGAAAAGATTCTAAAGAAAACGACATAGCAGTTAATTGGGCAGATTGAGTACTGGAGAGGTCCATTGATTGAGACTGGGGCGAAGACGGCTCTCCGTTAGTCGAAGTAGAGGCGCCCCGACTCTCTAGAGCCTTAAGCGCCAGTTGATGCTGTCTTTCCTTGTCTCTCTCTCTCTCTCTCTCTGCGAGTTTCCATCTCTGCTTCAATTTTCTTCTGTTCCAAAAGACGTTCTTCCGCTTCTTTCTTATCTGCCCTCTCCTGGGCTTCTCTCCTCTCTGTTCTTTCTTTCTCTTCCTTCCTCTCAGCTTCTGCTCTCTGTTGCTCCGCCTTCCTCTCAGCTTCGGCTCTCTGTTGCTCCGCGTCATATATTTCCAATTCCTGGTTAATAAACGCGTTTGCAGCTTCTGCATCTAATCCTGCCTCTTTCGCTTCCAGCCTCAAGATGGACCTCATCTTTATCCTCTCTGCCATTGTTAAAGAATAAGATGAAGTATGCTTAGAGAACTAGTAAGAAGAAACGCGAAAGGGAGGAACTCTGAACCGCTACGAGAAAAAAAAAACACAAGTACAAATTTACCTGTGTTACCTCCTACCTGTACTGTGCAAACTTATCGCTGCTATTATCTGGCAATTAAGGCTCTAAACGCAAGCGACTATGCCACTAAATGGTAAGTTACACTGGAAAAGAATCTACTATTACTAACAGTAGAGAAAAATTTATATTAAAACAATTTAAAAGGAAAAAAAAAATTCCCCTAAATTTTAAATCTCTGACAACAAACTCCGTCCCTAAAGTCAATTATTGAGATGAGACGTTGTTAACTTAATTTTTAAAAATCAGAACAATCCGTCTTTAGCTAAGCTCAACTCTTTTTGACTTCAAAAACCTTAGTGACTGTAAAACAATCACGCAATCCCAGCAACTTTTATAAAGAAAGAAATATAATTATCTCCGCCAGAGGATAATAAAATAGCCAATATATTTGTTTGTCTGTACTTTCTACTGCTGTGGAGAGAAAACAACCTGTAAATATGCTGTGTGGACAACCCAAATACTTAAAGAACGTTTGTCTAGGGGTGTAATTATTTATTTATTTCCCTAATTCACAAAGACAGATCATTCACACTCTACCTAGTTAGACCCAAACTAAATCAGACTCAAAATATCTTTAACCCGGCTATGCGATTGCCTCAAATGTAGCTCAAGATCCCAGAACCAGCCCACAAATATGTGTGCATCAAATGTATCTCAAAATTATCCCAGACGAGCCGGCCAAATATTGTCGTAAATTTATTTTGAGAGAAAAGAGTCGTAGAAATAGTGGTCCGGTTTAGAGTGGAAAATGATGATGGAAAGCTCAGTGATAGAAATGTAGAGATTTAATAGTTACTTCACAGCGTGCTGGAGGAGAGTAAAGACAGACTTATTTACGACAAATCGTGTCTCTCAATCTTCTCTTTCACTCTCCTGGTCAAACAATTATTTGCCAGTTTTCCAGACTCGCATCTGCGCGCTCACCGATTTGGTGTTTTTCAAACACACACACGACGTTGATACAAACTATATTAAACGAATAGGGGAAATGTTGGGCTTTGGGTATATCCAACACACAGAACTAAATGAGTTTAGGTGATTTTATTCACTTTAAACATCAATTACTAAAAATATCAGATATTACATAAATTATCATAAGTACACAAATGCAAATAACAAGTTTGGGAGGGGGTGAAGAAGATTGGTATCGACTAAGCCCTTCCCGCTCATTAGACAAAGACAAACCCAGTCCAGAGATAGATAATATCAGGAACACGGGTACGTTAACCTAACAGTAAAGTTAATTACTCTGAAAGAGGTGTTACCAAGTTTAGGTATAGGTGATAGAAAAAAAAAACCTGTTCTTCCCAGCTGTTCTTCCCTTTACTAAGCAAATGGAAAGGAGGTGGTTTTAAACAGAGTTAACAAATTATCAACTATCCCACTTAAAGGAACAATGTAGGGTATACAGAAAAGATATATGTTACCAGGTAAGCAAGTTAACAAAATGGTCACACAAAAGAATTAATTTCCTGTCACGCGCTAGCAAAGGCCTTCACTCATCTTGCTCTCACTTACCGATTGTGAAAAAATCTTGCACTCCATAGAATAACACAACAGCAGTTACACCTCAACTAAATGTATGAGTGTTTGTTCAAGTTCTAGCCCCAGATTATCGGGTAGACGGTCAGCACATAAAAGGATCCCGTAATCGCTGGAAAATGAATCTGTAGTTGTGTCTCTTTTCTTAATAACAGTTTCTATGGGAGGGCACGGTCTCTGATACCGGGGTGAGGATGGTGTGGTCTATTTGACTATGCCGCGGATAATAAAATTCTTACGCGTGCTGGTACACTTTATCCGTGAGGTATGGTTTAAGTCCAGTGAGAAAACTAGTCACATCACTGTTCAGGAAATTATGAATTATCTCTCTGTGTCAGTAAACTAACAAAGCTCGGGCCAGTGTTCTTCTTCCCGTTACGACTTAACTTGTTTGATGGTGCGTTAAATTTGTCTTTGGGTGTGCTTTCTTTGCTTTAAGTTAGATAGCGGAATTCCAAACATAGAATCGCCTCAAAGATTAAAAATTTACACAGTCTCAACAAGTTCTGCGTCAGGGGAACTCTACACACTGTTTATGCTTTGCTTTGCTTAGATTGATTTCTTTATTGCTTTCTTAATGCTGGGATCGCACAGGTTACGATCACTCTGTATGAAAAAAAAAAAAAGACATGTAATATACCGAAAACAAATAACCTTCTAAAGCGCGATGAATTTCCCGTTAAGCCTATAATACACTCGAGTATTTAATTATGTATTTAATAAACACTGCGCGAATTCTAGTGGTTAAAAACCCACATCTATAAAACTAGGACTTAACTGAATTTATTAATTATAAATTCCTTCGCGACTTTAAAAGTTACTTTAAGCATCTATTATCTTTTGAAATAATATAATAGATAGATCATTATATTTAAAACTGGAACTCTTGAGATGGTTTAATTAAATAGATTTAAATTAACACAAACTCCCTTTAAATAGAATGACTGGACCACTGATCACTTTACACAATAGATATTTTACCGCTTTGCACAGAATTAGAAATCACTGCAAATATATATAAAATCCAGGGGAAAATCTATAACAAGATTTCAATAAAGCTAGTGCTTCTGTAAAGGTCTGGCCAGCGAGTGATAACGTGTCTAGTTCTACATGGTCTATTTAGCTAAAATGAAATGTAAGTTGAGTGGGACATGATAAACTTGACAACTTATTTGATCTCACGAACTTTTGGGGATCTGACCGCCAAATCAAGAGAAGAAGCCGCCCCCTGGTCTTCGTATCCGCTCGCTGCTGCCCGTTTCGCTTTCCCCCGTTCGCTCGGTTCCTCGATTGACACCGAGACGCGAAATTAGCGGCAAGCAACTGCGTCTCGTATCAGGGAAAACTACTGTCTTTGATAGCGCCGATAGTCTCCCTTAAGATCCCTCGGTCTGTCTCTTTGATCTCGTCGCTGTATCCTACATGAGTCCCGGTGGAATGCGTTCTGGCAAACGAAAAGTTACAACAAATGTTCAGGGGTTCTAATGTTATGAAAAGCTAAGGGTCCCTTAAATCATCCATCATATCAGGGAAAATTCACTTGTCAAACTAGACGTACGTCACAATTATATATTCTTGTTATCTTTTAAATAAGTTAATAGGCATGCTCTCCTTTCTTACTGAATCCTCATGCTTTTATCTGTTCTTTTGTGTGATCGTTGCAGTTAACCACCTGATTTCTTCCTCTTCGTCTTCTTCGTACACTCTCAGACGTCTACTAGAATGTTTTAAAAAAAGCAGTAGTCATTTTGAGGCTGTTTGAATCTCCGTAGAGCTTTTCCACGAAAGGTACTGATTTCAGATCATCAAAATTACTTGTATTTTGTTACGGCTGCGTCTTCCCTCATTGGCTTCTCTGTCTGCTCGTGCATTTCCTGTTAACCGATATGTGCATTATCCATGTTAATGTGACCGAGTATTCTTAGTGAGCATACATACGTGTTTACTTGTAGTATTTCTTCTGCTAATGTCTGACATAAAGTATTCATTTCTTGTCATGAGTCCTTGTATTGGTGAAAATAATTCAGTGAAAATACTTGTACCGGTAGTTACTTTTTTACACGTTTTATGTGAACTGTTTCCCAAGGCGTTTATTCATTCATCATCATTTTCCTTCTCGTTTCCAGTGGAACATCGATCCGCCACTGTAGCTAGTTTAAAGTAGTAGTCATTTCGGATTTCCTTTTCCGGGCACGCTTGTCCGTTCGCGGGCAGCAAAAGTGTTAGGACTTCGATGCCTTTAGGCAAGTACCTAGGTTTTATTACTTTTATATTTATTTAGGTTCTTATGTGTCCTATGTAGTCTTCACTTTCTTTCCTTTCCCTGACGAAGGCCTTGTGACCGTAACGTTGGCTATTTTCTTTGTCTTTTGTCCTCGTAAGACGAATCGCCATTTTTCGATTTTTTTCACACCCATCCATAGCTAGTCTAAAGAAGCGTGCATCAATATGCTCTTGCGGCGTTAGTTTCCACAGCAATTATTTTTATGTGATAAGGACTCTAACCACATGTCTGAGGAGGCAGTAGCTGTGTTCTTTTATTGCCCCCCCCCCCCCCCCCCTGCGCCCCAGAGACCCCGGGGGACTAGACGGTGCATATTTGTTTTTTATCATTTACAATTTATTGAGAGTACCGCGAACATCTCTTTCTCACCCTGCTGATTGTCTATCTCTCCTGTCGGTTGAGATGAACAACAGTGGGTCGTGTTTCTTTAATGTCGTACAAAAAATCGGCGACGTCGTTAGGGTTAGGATTAAGGTTAGGGTTTGGAGCCTTACTCTTTTTTACTGCATCTCTGAATTATATTTTGAGGCAGTAGCGAACACACGGTCCATTGTTCTTCATTTCAGCCTCCCCCGTCTGTGTGTATATGTAAATGTCTATCTACGTACCACATGTTATGAAGTGTGATGACATAAGGGAAAAGATACGGCTTATGGCTCGTTAAATCTTCATCCCTTCTAGCGAAACCATGCCTGGACTTTCTCGTTTACTGAGGAATATGCTGCGACATGATGTGAAAATACATTTTAGCCATGCTTTTGAAATGGCTGCCAAAAAAACAAAACAAAGCACAGACAATCATTAACGCTTACTTTAAGAAATGTCCTGAAACTCGGATGTCAATAGTGAGTCATACGTGGAGAGTTTTTTGAGCAGTTCAAACAAGAAACCGCCTTGAAAATTGCATCGGAGAGTGGTTCAAGTAAACATAACTGGAGGAATCGAACGCAGCCGTGACTTGTCAAGCAGGCACTAATGTGGAAACCGCAGGAGAAAATGCTCAATGAATGCATAGAGAAACACGCAACGGCACAGAATCAGACACGTAGGACATAGGGCCTACTTGAAGCAAATTTCGAGGGTGTCAGAGAGACGAGAGGAGTGGACGCGGCTGGTCACAGATCGCTGCACTCAAGTAAACTGAGAATATCGATTGATTGATTATTTGATTACCACTTTATATTCTGATTCTCACGATTGGCCAGGTTGCAGCGGTTGAGCTGTTGTGATTGGGTTCTTTTGTTTACGCTGATGAATGGAAGAATAACGATGAAATAACGTTTAGGTTAATGAGGTTGCTTCTGACATTTAAGTATACAATTCCTAGTCGATAATCAACATCATCGAATATAACAGGCCCTCGTCAGCCGCGCAATATACACGAATGGAGGCCAAGAAAGAACCGTGGCGTAATATAAAACGAATTAGTGGAACAAAATAAACATGGCGCCCACGGCGAAAGCTCACGTACAACGGAATCTGAAATAAGCTGGCTTAGATTATTGAACATAAGCCATTAGGAACAGGGGAGTAGACGGGGATTATGTTTGCAGCGTATGACCTTAAGACACTTGGACAGTAGAGGTGGGTTGTGGAATTTGTGCTTCAGAGCAGAAAGAGACAAGAAAGGTGGCATTTATGATGGAGAGAGGAAGAGGGAACTAGGAGAGTAGCAAGGAAAAATAGGAGAGAATGAAGAAGAGAAATATGTAAATTTAAACTGGAGAGAAAGAGGACGAGGAAAGAAGGTGAGAAAAGGAGGAAAGAGAAGATTGTAGCAAGTTTAATTTGCTGGAGAGGTTAAGATGTTATAATTGAATGGTGTATTGCTGTGTATGTGTCAACCGTGTGAGGTCAAGCTATGTAAGACCCTGAGTCTAATAGTTGATGAAAATGATGATGAATTCTCAGGGTACCTAACGCTACCTCTCTAGATCTCACACGGCCTGTATTTTATTTTTAGTGTCTGGTGTATGATGTGACTAGTGTCTAGGGGTGAAATGAAAATGATGGTACATCAACACAACACACTATAACTCACTATAATTAAAGGAATAAGTCTGTGGTTTAAGTTTTTGAACATTAATTCTTTTTTTGTACAATTTTAATCTGCCTGTCCTGCAATCTCTTTTGGACAGGTCTTTGAAAAATGAGGAAAATATATTTTACAACAAATGATTAACTAAAAATGGACTCTTTGTCCGATAAGAATAATATTAATATAATGTTCCTGTAGGTGTATTCTTACTTACTTACTTACTTAGTCGTTCCCCTTCTACAGTGAGGTGTAGAGGTTTGGAAGAGAGAGCGCCAGACTATCCTATCGGCTGTCTTCCTCCTGGCCTGGTTCCATTCTAGTCCTCGGTCCTTCAAAGATTGTCTAATGTTGTCCTCCCAGCGGACTCTGGGTCGTCCTCGAGGTCTGGATTCTTGGCTCTTTGTTTCCCATGCTTGTCGTGGTATCCGATCTTCTCCCATTCTGCAGACATGGCCAAACCATCTTATTTAGTACATAATAGTGTAAGTCATTTATATGAGGAGCTGTTACTGTCATCTGTTATAGTTAATTTTGGGGAAAAACACTTTTTATCCCGATGAACTGTCAGATGGCCCAGCTAATGGCACATCACCTTATGTTCTTTATGAAGATTCACACGCCCAACACTGCTCTGCCTAGAATATGTCAGCTCACAGAAGTTCCTGGCTTACTGCTGACAATATAAACTTTCACTGGAGACTTTCTGTCTTCAAATATTTTCATCAGGTTTCCTGTCACCGGCTTGTAACAGGAAATAAAACCCTGTAATAAAAAGACACCTTGGCCTTTTCATATCTGATTTAGACTTCCATTAACTATTTATACATGATGGGGTGGGGTCAGCCTCGTGTGCATACAAGTGCACCAGCCCCTAATTCATATGACTTCACCTTCCTGTGACCACACCTCAC